>CAIGQZ010032312.1:6281890-6302254 GCA_903798205.1 Danio tinwini | reverse complement strand
TAAATAGATAAATATGCAAACAAATAAATAAATACGCAAATAAATAAGTAAATATATACGTAAATAAATAAATGAGTAAATAAATGTATAAGTTCCTGCATAAATAAATAAATAGATAGATAAATATGCAAATAGCCTAAATAAATCAGTAAATAAATAAATACATACGCAATTAAATAAATGAGTAAATAAATACGCAAATAAATAAATACACAAATTCCTGCATAAATAAATATATAAACAATAAATAATGTGGGCAAATAAATAAATAAATTACATGAATGTTAATGTTGTGGAAATATGAAATGAAAATGCTAAACAATGCAGATTCGTTCATTTATTTTTGAACTTAGTTTCGTATTTACTTTTCTTCAGCAACATGCTACTTCAAAAACATTATTGTCCATTTGACTAAAGACAAGGCTTGTAAATTATCAGGAATTTTTTTTTTCGAGAGATGTAACAATGATTTTAATGTTGTCGCTGTCCGTGGACGGAAAGCTGAAATGCTACTCGCTCGTATTAATTTCATTATGGCTTATTATTTTTTTGTGTAATGTTGGAACAGATTGTTGTCGAAATCATAGGTTTGTTTAAATATTCACAATTTACAGATCTTATTTTGCAAGAAGAAATAAAGCAATACTTACGTCTCCTCGGTCGTTGATGAATAAGATGATTGGTTCGTCCGAACTGTTGATACTTAAACTGATTCAGCTGTGACCAGTAAATGTTGTACAGTGGTCGTCCACGCCACCTAAGCACAACCTAAAGCACGCGGCCTTCATGATGTTTAAATGGCAACATTATGACATCGTTGTGACAACCTTCAGAAACAACGTAAAATCCTCAACCTTTTTGCAAGGTTGGTAAAACGTTGTAGGAAGGTCGCTACGTTGGGGCAACGTTGTGTGTTTGTTAGGATGTTACGCAAAAGAATAATACTGCATATTACATAAAATGGTGGATTAACAGTCATTGTGAAGGCAATAAATTACCCAATATAGCTTCTGTAAAAAAACAGAGTGAACTTTTTTTATATATACAATATACACTCACCGGCCACTTTATTAGGTACACCTTACTAGTACCAGGTTGGACCCCCTTTTGTCTTCAGAACTGCCTTAATTCTTCGTGGCATAGATTCAAAAAGGTACTGGAAATATTCCTCAGAGATTTTGGTACATATTGACATGATAGCATCACGCAGTTGCTACAGATTTGTCAGCTGGATATCCATGATGCGAATCTCCTGTTTCACCACATCCCAAAGGTGCTCTATTGAATTGAAATCTGGTGACTGTGGAGGCCATTTCATCCACAGGAATTCATTGTCATGTTCAAGAAACCAGTCTGAGATGATTCATGCTTTATGACATAACGCGTTATCCTGCTGGAAGTAGCCAATTAGAAGATGGGTACACTGTGGTCATAAAGGGATGGACATGGTCAGCACAATACTCAGGTAGTCTGTGGCATTGACACGATGCTCGATTGGTACTAAGGGGTCCAAAGTGTGCCAAGAAAATCCCTCACGCCATTACACCACCCATACCTGCCAACATTTGTCTCTGAACATTTGTCTCTGCAGGGGGTTAAATTACGGGAGTTTTTCAGGAGAAACAACAAAACAGGAAATGGGTCAGAAATACAGGAGACTTCCGGGAAAAACGGGAGTGTTGGCAGGTATGACACCACCAGCAGGCTGAACTGCTAATACAAGGCAGGATGGATCCATGCTTTCATGTTGTTGATGCCAAATTCTGACCCTACCATCCAAATGTCGCAGCAGAAATCGAGACTCATCAGACCAGGCAACGTTTTTACAATCTTCTGTTGTCCAATTTTACCAGTGCGAACTGTAGCCTCAGTTTCGTGTTTTTAGCTGACAGAAGGGGCACCCAGTGTGGTCTTCTGCTGCTGTAGCCCATCCGCCTCAAGGTTTGAAGTGTTGTGTATTCAGAGTTGCTCTTCTGCATACCTTGGTTTTAATGAGTTTATTTGAGTTAACTGTTGCCTTTCTATCAGCTCGAACCAGTCTGGCCATTCTCCTCTGACCTCTGGCATCAGCATGGCATTTGCACCCACAGAACTGCCGCTCACTGGATATTTTCTCTTTTTCTGACCATTCTCTGTAAACCCTAGAGATGGTTGTGCGTGAAAATCCCAGTAGATCAGCAGTTTCTGAAATACTCAGACCAGCCCGTCTGGCACCAACAACCATGCAAACCATGTTCAAAGTCACTTAAATCACCTTTCTTCCCCTATTCTAATGCTCAGTTTGAACTGCAGCAGATCATCTTGACCATGTCTACATGCATTGAGTTGATATCATGCGATTGGCTGATTAGAAATTTGCATTAACGAATAGTTGGACAGGTGTACCTAATAAAGTGGCAGGTGAGTGTAAACCTGACACATCAGTCATTAAACGTCTGAAGCATAAAATTAAAAAAAATGTTCAAGAAAGCGTCCCGTTGCGACTTTCATAATTTTATTACAATTATTTAGACAAAAAAATGCTATTCAGTGTAACAGTAATGTTGTTCCATATTTACATAAATATATCAGCCACACATCAAGTAACTATTGGAACAATATTTCACCCATATTTTGAGATTTATTATAATAAGTTATTTGAAACATTAAAGCCGACACTTGTACACATAATGCCTTAATGTAGGTGTAGATAAAATCAAAAAAGTCATTTGCTGCAGACACCTTATTTGCGACACATTAAATACTAATTTAATAAAAAAGAATGAGAGCAATTGTACAAATGTATAATTGAGATATATTTAAATATAATATGGGTAATATGTAACATTTTCACAAATTATTTTACCATTATCATTTTTATTTACTTGGATTAATGTGCTGTAAATTTCCTCCATTTGGTAACTGACATTTTAATGTGAACTATATTTTTTACCAGATATTCAACAGTTAACTGCATATGCATTATAAAAATAACCTTTGTTCAATATCGTATTACCATTTCACAGTCATGAAAGCTTGATAGTCTGTTAAACCAGCAGATCAAGGCAGAGAATCATGTGAAACCACATAGTCTTTGTGCAAAATATCTTGCTTGATAAATAGTTGATTCTATGCCTCTGTAAAATAAAATACAAAACACAGCTGTCTGACATTCTCAGTGAGACTTCATAACCAAACAGTCCTGAGAGAGGTTTTTTTCAAGTGTTCTGACTAGCTTCGCCAGCTCCTCCATGTTGTGTGACTTTTCCTCCAGCAGTTCATAGCGAAGGCTTGAAATGTCCTGTTTGATCTCCTTCAATTCACCTGCAACGACAAGTATTGAGAAATGTTTACATTATGTTAACACAGAGAGATTTATCTTAAGAATTCTATTGCTGCTGGTCCTCTCTGGGATTTTGATTGAGTGGGTTACATAAATAGGAATAATATATTTTATATCGCTCTATCTATTAATGGCTTTTAATAAAGAACGTGCCAAATTTGTGAATTATTCCTTAAATCCAGACACTCACCCTCGTTGACTTCATCACATTCCTTGTCATTTTGAGCCTTGATGATGTATCGCTTCACAAGACGCTTCATAATTTTCTGTACAAATTAAAAACTGACTTCAAATTCGAATGCAAAAAAAAAGACATATGAACCATATTCACATCTATTATCAATAATCAGTGCAGCAAATAAAAAGTGAAGTAAACATGCCTGATATCGACTGGAGCGTGGAAGAGTCTTGCTCTGGCAAGTTTTGCTCTGTCCCAACTGAATTGTAAACAAATGATGCAACAAACCACAAGACATACATGAATGATTTAGTTTATTGTGATTGTAAATGAATTAATTACTTTAAGTTCCACATGAACTGGAAGCTGCAACCGTTTTTTTTTCCCTATTGTGACTTGACTTTGATAAATGGCATCTAAACCGTGTGTTTGGGAAAGATAATTTTAACTGACTAGTGCCATTTCCCTTAGCTGAAAATGAGGTTCGATATCCATTTTTATTTTCACTTTCCATTCAGAACGGACCTTCAGGTCACTTGTAAGATGGTAAAATGATAAATTTGTGTTGATTTCTCTTCGCTGATAAGATATACAGCCAGGTAGGCCTACACCACGTTCCTGTGTGACTCAGGCGATACTTCCGGGTTTCTTTTCACCGCAGCCTTGATTTTGCTTTTTAAATGGCAGCCGCGTGAAATCAGTCTATTCAGAAAGATTGGAAAATGGGTTTTAGAAGAATTATTACAACCTAACACACACCTCCCCCTCACCATTTCTGTTTGTTGTCAAAACTGACAGTTGGAGGGGAGTGGTTAAGTATGTTAACCATGCCCAATACCTCAAACAGACGTAATCTGAGAATTTAACTGAAAAATAAAGAGGAAGAGCATTTTCAGATTTCAATTAAAGATTACAAGGGCAAATACTTTTTTCTTACTGACATGCACAGATGAATTGTTCACCACCAAACTAGCAGGGTGAGCTAACAAAATCATTTGGTTAGTTTTGATTTCATTTGCTCTTTAAAGGTTTGGTGACATTTACCATCACTGAGCAAAATTGTGCATGAAAGCCACTGATCTTCATGATATGCAGTTTTGCATCAAGTGGACAACACTAAATGCAGGTGCTCAAGAGGCTTAGAGCTATATATTTTGAGCTTTTCCATGTTCAACAACTTGCAGAGGTAATAGAAAATGGTATTGTTATGGTGTGTTGTGGGAAATGGCACTAAAACAAGCTGTTTATACTTTGTCCATTGTACCAAAAGAAAGCTTCTTGTTTTGAAAGTGATTTCTGTGTGTGCTTCATACATCTCTGCTTCAATTTGGCTAATGCGACTATGCCTTAATGCAAAAGAGGAGTGGATTTGCCTCACCTCACTGAGTTCAGACCCCTTCATAATGGCTTTTTGCCTGGCAGAAAGCTCTCTCAGGAGACCCTTGACCCCCATAACCAGACTAAGAACTGATTTGGGACTGGGAATCAAGTTAAAAGGCACAGGGAGAGTCCTGCCCTCCTCAAAATAGGTGAACCAGAGCTTGGCACGCGCAAACTTCCACTCCACATCTGCGTCATCCTGGAAAATGATAGAAAATGCTGATGCTTTGAATTCATAAAGCAACATCTTAATCAGTAAAAAGATGATTTGAAACTTGCTTAGCAGTCAAACTAATTGTCCCATCTTGAAGAGATAAGGTTGTTTTCTTGTAGTCTGCAAAAAACCACTACAATGGGGTGCTTTATCAGCACAAAGATTTGCTAAACCCTCAAGATTTATCATGTCAGCAGTTCTCGGAGAGAAATATAAAGAAATGAAACTGAGAAGTACCTCAATCTCCTGAAAGGAGTTGTTGATCATGGCAATGAGCATGTTGAGTAGGACGATGACCACTGTGACATTGTAAACTCCATAGAGAACATATCCAATGTTCTCTATAAACTTGTGTCCATTGTTCACCACTACAGATTTGACCTCAGAAAGGCCAAATATTGCCCAAAACAATGTTTTGAAGCTCTCTTCCACACTATAGAGATAGAAAGAAAAGATATGTGTATTTTAGCTGAGCTCATTCCTGTTCTCAAAAGTGTTGAGTAAGGGGCCGATCACACTGAACATGCTTTTTGCGCTGAGGCGCCTTTTTTAAATGATTTACTAAAACGGCCGCAAGCGTTTTGTGTGCTGCTTATACGCCCTGCGTGTCTCGCGTTTTAACCGCCTGCTGTGCCTCGCATTTTTGCCCTTACGTGCTGTGTGCTCGCAGTTGAAAAAAAGTCAACTTTGAGGAGACAGTCCTCGCTGCAGCCCGCAGCTTGATGACATGGTTGACCAGGTCCACTATGTAGTTGATGATCGCCTACACCTCCCCCTACCCTAAACTCAACCATTACAGTAGCATGAGTGCTACCTTAGTGGGTGGTACAAGGTCGGCTACGTAGTTGACGATCGCCTACACCTCCCCTACCCTAAACCCAACCGTCACAGTAGCATGGGCGCTACCTTAGTGGGCGGTACAAGGTCCACTACGTAGTTGACGATCGCCTATGTCATCAAGCTGCGGGCTGCAGTGAGGACATCTTGACTCTGAGTGGAAAAAGTGTTACGTCAGTCGCGTCTGTTTCATTCTCCAGTCAAATGAAAGCAGAGGTGGGGTTTCCGTTGAGATGACTGCAGTGTTTGTGTAGTCAAGACAACTACGGAGACTTTTGAAGTTGGAGAGACTAGTGCAGGGGTCGGGAACCTTTTTAAGCAAAGAGCCATTTCTGATTTTTTATTTTTATTAAATGCATATTTTAAAGAGCCATTGGGGGTGTGTATATATCACAAAACCTTTATTTATTTATAAACAATACATTTATTTATGTCCATGCACAACTCAAAAATAAACAAAAAACGATGCATCACAATATATGAAGAAAGGACAATTTATAGATTTTAATTTTTTTTTGCCATCGCCACTCATGAATGTTGTTTGAATTTATGTGAGTGAGGTTACCATAGAAATCTAAGCTGCTTGCCTTTATTGGTGTTGAGATTCGAGATAAACCACAGCGCCACATATGTGCATTGGTTAAAAAGTCCTTTTACTGTAAACTGAGTTATTCATTTTGCTGTAGAAAATACAATATAAAGGGAATTGTAATTGTATATTCATATATAAGTTTTTAAACTTTAAAATATTATTGAAGAGAGACAGCTGGAGAGCCACATATTTTTGGTCAAAGAGCCATATGTGGCTCCCAAGCCATAGGTTCCCTACCCCTGGACTAGTGATTGCTGTTTTGAGTTATCTGGAGCTGCATGACTCACAAATCTTGAATTTTACAATATTATTAAATATTAAAATTATACCAATATCAACAGCAACACTTTTGCACGATACCCAGCTGATTAAGTCGTTGCCTAGCGACATAAAAAAAGCACACCACGCTTCGTTTTTTTTTTGTCAACAAAAAAGGCAGTGTGGTGCGTCTCATGTTTTTAGAATGGAAAAGCACGTTCGGTGTAATCGGCCCCTAAGAAATCATCCTTATATTTACCTACTTTTCAAAATACTGTTATTTGTACATACTGCTTAGCTGACATACTGTATTTTAAATACTATATAGTAGGGAATTATGTGTTGTTACATTGTGTTTGGGTTATATTATATAAGTTATAATAGGAAATAGCTACTTCAGACCTATTTAATAATTTACCACCAATATGTAATACCAATAAGATTATCTGTTGTATGTGATGCTCATCATGACACATTTTCAAGTAAAGCCACACATTTTATTTAACTTTAGGCATATATTTCTGCCTCATACTTTCTCCTACAACAAAAAACTCAGCAAAACCATTTCTAGCTAAATTTGTTGAAATAATGTTCTGTAGATTTAGATTTGGCTCTGAGGTCTACCCTGTTTCACCAAGGTCCACTCACTTAAAAATCTTTGCCCTTGCCACTATGGACACTTCTAATAGATCATAATTTCAACTCACGTTGTGAAAGCTTCATTTTGTTTTGCACCCCGATAATATGAGTAGAGGTTGAACATTCCAATCATGAAGGCCAGAAAGACTAGGATGAAGATAACCATGAACTTAAAGATGTCCTTCACAGTTCGTCCCAAAGATATCTGCAGTGGTCCGAAGCTCTCATTTGCTGGCAGAATATAGGCAATTCGAGAAAAGCTCAGCACCACTGCAATGGCATACAAGCCCTCTGAGACTAACTGAGGATCTGATGGGAGCCAGTCAATCCGAGCTGGAACAAAAATTAAAAAATGATTTTGCTTCCTTGTAGATTTGGAGTGTGATTTGTGACTTGTCAGGACGTTTACTCACCCCGCTGAAAGTATCCCACCTCAAAAGGTAATATTACATTGGTTAGATCTGTGTAATGCTCATCAACATAGCGTTGTGCTGAACTTGCATGCCAGAAAGCCATTATCCTTGAGATGAAGGATGCCACAAAAATGGCCAACATTCCAAAATCTAGCAAGTTCCAAGGCTCAAGCAGATATTCTCTTGGTCCTTGGGACCAGATCTCCTTGCACTCAGCCCAAATCATCCCTGAGAGAGAGATTGACATGAAAACAGAAAAATTAATGTTGCATCAGGATTTGATCTAGGACATGCAAATGAACTGCACATTGTGTTCTGTAAATACAGATTGTTGTAAAGTAGTAACCTTTGACAAGTAAGAAACAAACCTATGACCCAGAAAATGATGAGCATTTCCATCCATGTGAAGGGAGTTGTTTTCATGCGAAACAGCTGTGTCGGATAGTCATGAATGGTCATATTTGGAAGAAGCTTTGTCCCATCAAAGCGGTCGGCAGCGTTCATGACCAAAAGGCCAAGGAAAATAGTGAAGGAGGCCGCATGTGCCACAAACTTCAGGAAAGGGCCACGCATGATCTTTCCCATCTGTTAGTAACAGCATTTTATACTGATTGTGGTGTGATTAACAAAATATTGTGTATTCTATTGTGTATTCATACATTATCAGCCTGATATATTTATCAACATTATTATGACTCGTGATACGGTGGATATTTTAAGCACTGCTATAATTTACAACCATGGGAACAGTCTAACTGGGCAAAGACTTCAGTGGATGATTTATGTTAAAGTCATTGCTTGATTCTTTAGCCATGTACTGTATGTTTGCTATGCAATATATCTGGTTTTTACAAATGTTACAAAGTAAACTGCATACATACCTTGCTGCATGGTGCCACCCAATACACCATTGCTAGAAAAGGAAGTCCCATCGCAACACCTAAAACTACTAGGAACTTAATAGCTGTGGTTTGCTGCCTGAGTTCAGGTAAGTGTTCGTACCATATTGACAAGAGCTGTTGTTGACAGTTAGGATGGGCCACAAACTGTTTGGGACAAATACATTAAAATGAGTGTATTAAAACAGAATTAGTGTGCAGGTTGAAAAGATTTCTGTTGAGATTTACCTTTTTAAGTTCATACTTTATTGCCAGTTTTAAGCGAATAAGGCTTGGTCGGCCAGGTATTTCTAAAGTGTCGTCCTCTTCTCCATTCAAAATGGCTTCCACTTCCTCAGTGCTCCGACACAGGTCCAGAAGACCCACCACAAAGTCTTTGCATTGCATAGAAAGTTTCCTGTATTCATTCTGAAGAAGACAGTCATTATAAAGAAGTCATTACAAGTAAAATACAATCTGTCAATGTAATTGTGGAATGCTGATGAATGTACTGGCCATGGTTGACAATAAAATGATAAACAAAAGTTCAACCATAACTTCTGTATGTCAAGATCTAGATGGCACTCTAAAAAACATTGAGTTATTTATTTAACCCAATGGTTGAGTTAAACATATTTGGTGCTTTGTTATGTTATTTTGAACCTTTAATAGGTTATTTATTTATAACTCAACCAGTTGAGTTAAATATTTGGTGAGTTGTTGGGTTATTTTTTACCTTTAATTGGCTATTTATTTAATAACTCAACCAGTTGGGTTAAAAATTTGAATTTCAACAGTCAACTGATTTAACTGACACAAAACAGCTATATTAATATGCGTGCATAATGTTGTTTTTACGTTATACAGTTTATTTAAGCTATAAATGCAATAATATTGTTGTTATTTTTTATTTCCTCTCCGTGTCGTGTTTTTTATATTCGTTTCACTATTCAAGACCATCTTTTAGAAGCTTTTGGATGTGGATAAAATGTATTGTACCTTGTGGACTGCAGTGAAGTCTCCACAGCACACAGAGCTCCATATTCTGCTCAATCAACACATGATTTTCTGCTTGCACAGTTTATAACTGTCTGTACTTTGTTCTGTTTCTTCATTGTTTGTGATTCTTGATTTATTTTAACAAAAGTTTCTGGAACTAAAATGTAATGGAAATAAAGCATTTTCAATATTTTTGAAAACTGTATGTTATTTATTTACACAGCCATAATTCTAAAATTAATAGTAGCACTAGTAATAGTAGCAATAGTAATACCAGAATGTAAAAAATAACATTTAATCAAAATGTGTTATAATAACCTATAGTTGGGTTATATGTTGGGGTGTTTTAACCCAACTATTCTAACAGAGTGTTTACACAAATTAAATGTTCCCTCTTGTAAGAAGAACATTGCTCCGATGCTCTTTTAGGTTCTCTTTCAGTTGTTACAAACCTCCCTGCAACATTCTGGGAAGGTGAGTTGTCAAACAAACCCCTATAGAGATATTATTTGGTTCCCACGTTAGAGCATTAGGGGAACGTTCTGTGTTTGCTGAAAATAAGCAAGTAATCACGAGAGTTTCATTCTGAGTGAACTGTCTCTCAAAACTTTTCTGTCTGTCAAAGTGAATGCTTGCTTGTTTACCTTAAATTCCTTTTCAATATTGGCCAAGGATGCAAGCTCATTGCTGAGCTCCAGGGCCGCCAACACTGGATCCTCATTGGACAGAGAGAGGTAAGCCGGACTGGCCAATCCTCTGTAAGCATTGATCCTCGAGCGGGAGTGACAGAAAGAATCGTACTTTTGATGATAATTGCAGGTGTCGCAGGCACAGAAGTAGTCATGAGGCTGCTCAATGCGCGCACCCTTTCCCAAAAGTATGTGCACGATCTCGTACTCGTGACAGTGAGAGGCTAGAATGACTGGAGTGACGTCATGAGAAAAGCGCGTGCCATCTTCGTCATAAGCGAAGAAGTCATCGTGCATCGGGGCCTGGCTGGGGCTCGCGGTAAGTCTTCTAGAGTCCGCGAAAGCTTTGTGGCTTAAAATGGCTTCCACAATCCTGGTGTAACCTTTGCTGATGGCCAACAAAAGAGCATCTCCGATACGCGACAGGTTGTCTTTTTTTAATAAGAGCTCTGTCACCTCCAGGTGCTCGTTGGCCACCGCGAGCTGCAGTGCATTCTGGCCCATATAGTCCACACAGTTGACATCCAGCTCCGGCAGCTCCTCCAGCATCCTGCGCACCACCGGGATGTTCCCATACTCGGCAGCGTCGAGAAAGCGCTCCTCCAGCGGGGTCAAGCTGTTCGGATGGGCGTTGAACATGTAAGCCGCTCCTCGCACCGCCTGCCTGCGGCTCTTGGGCAGCGCCTGACGGGCCACGTTCTCACTGCGATTAAAAACACATGAACACATGTACTTTTGGCCAGCATTTGCTTAAAGACATTAGACTCAGATCAGTTATCGAAAGTAATTATATCTCTTATTTTTATATTTAAATATTACATAATTGTGGCTGTAATAAAATATTGGCATTAATATTATTAAGTATTTATATTAAAATATCCAATCACTGTGTAAAATATAAAAAGTATTATTTTAAAATATATTGTTTATTTACAGAAAAAATATTACGAAACATTTTATAAATATTTTAGTCATAAATTATTAACTAATAATTATGAACTATTTCTGTATAAAATATTAGTTTTTATATATTTTTTAAAATCTAGTGAAATATTACTAAATTATATTATATTGTGGGATTACATCATAATGGTATATAAAATCTGCATTATATCATTATACATGCATTATGTAATTATCTAAAAATAAAGAAAATAGCTGCTGTTTACAGAATTCAGTAATACGAATAGTTTTAAACATTGGTATATTGCCATTTATTTGGATTAAACAACTAAAATTAGTTATTTACATACATTAATGCTATTGACTTATGCATGATAAGCTTTTAAACAGGCATTGCTGGTTTCTAATGCGCTGTAAATCACTGACATTTTAATGAGCAAATCAATTCACAAATATTCATTGAACGCTCAGTGACAGTTTCAGGTCAAGGCATTGAATTCAGATCATCTCATAAAGTGCTGTGAACTAAACACACTACTCACAAAACCTCGAGCTACTCACCCATGGTAGTTTCCATAACTGCCATAACAGTCCTCGCCAAAGTGTTCGTTCATCAGTAGATTGTCTTTACTTCTGTTCCTCTTTTCGATCGAGTGATACTTTGATTGATTTTTATCCTCAAGAACAGCTCTTCTTTGATTCATCCTTTCGGCTGAGGCCGTTCACGTCCGAAATGTGAATCCGCCAAAGCTTAACACGTCCTGTTATCCAAACATCCAGCTGTGAGTGATTGAGTGTGCTCTACACACTGGCAAGTCACCATCTTCTACGATGCTTTGTTATGTTCCCGTTTAAGTCTTGAGATTGTGCAGAGCACCGAGGAATTCTGACTGTTCTTTTCCACTCATTGCCTATAAATGAGGAATATAACAATCTTCATGCTCACAAAAGCTAAAAAAAATCTGCTGTTTGTTTCCCTGCTTACTTGTTCAAACTGTTAAGACGCTGAAAACATTTAGTCCTCATTTCAGCATCAGACAGATAAAGGAAGCCATTAATATTCTTGATTAGTAACATTTTCATCAGCAAGATTTCACTATGAGGTCTCTCACCTTTCAAAACAAGTCTTTCACTGGATATCCCGCTTTTTATATGAGGAACGTTGATTAAAATCTGCTTACAGGAATTAAAAGCCAAGTCCCGGAGTGCAGATGTAGAATCCCTTTGGGTGTATTTCAGCATTCCCAATAAACCTCTGCATCCTGTGTGTTCACTGCAATCGTCCAGCTTTCTGTAAACTGTGGGAAACCGCTTCAATGGAATTCCAGACTGACCAATCGTCATGTACATTGAGCTGCGACATCACACTTTTGATTCTCATTTATTTTGCCTCTCTCTCTGGCATTCTTGCTCCCACAGTTTCACATCTGTGTGCGTACGGTATACCACATGACTACATGTGTACGTGCTGCAGTGGTCAAGATACTGCCCACAAAAATCTTACTGAGTATGTGAGCCAAACTGATGGGTCAAAAGGTAACCCCTCACAGTGGGTCATGGGAAGCCACTGTCTTGTTTCTATTCTCATGTTGATAGAGTCTGATACTGATGACTATTATTAGACTTTTTTATTATTTCCATGGACATGCTAACTAACTGCCCCAGGCTTACTGCAATGCAAGATCGTAGAAACATTTTGTCCTCTAATGGGAGGTTGGGTTTCCTTTTGGTTATTAATTAAAATATACATATTTTCTATTAATTTCCATACCACAAGATTTTACCGCTTGGTCAGCAAGTTTAAAATAATTAAAAATATAATAAAATATAGTAGGGGTGGCATGGTGGTGCAGTGGTTAGCAACCTCGTCTTATAGCAAGAAGGTCGCTAGTTTGAGTCCCGGCTGGGTCAGTTAGCATTTCTGTGTGGAGTTTGCATGTTCTCCCTGTGTTAGCGAGGGTTTTCTCTGGGTGCTCCAGTTTCCCCCACAGTCCAAAGACATGTGCTATAGGTGAATTGAATAAACTAAATTGGCTGTAGTGTATGTGTGTGAATGTACGAATGTATGGGTGTTTTCCAGTGCTGGGTTGCAGCTGTAAGGGCATCCGCTACAGAAAACATATGCTGGAAAAGTTGACGGTTCATTCTACTATGGTACTATGCTGAAGGAAAATGAATGAATGAATACAATATAGTATGAGCACTTACTTTTTTCTTTTTAATTTTGAGGTTTTGCTTTGTCCTATTTGAAGTTACCCAAAGGGTTGTAAAAAGCAGTTTTTGGGCATAATTCGAGATCACTTTTAGATTCTCCCAGTAATTGTATTAATCTGCAACTTGTTTCCAATTTCCTTAATTATCTGACAAACCCTGTTTAAATGGCAGCCAAACCTTCAGGTTTTCCCTGACTTTACATGATGGAGCTGTGTAAGACAAGTGATGTGTTGTGTGAGACTAGTAGTGGTGTAATGAATCACAAATCTCACTGTTTGGATCACATTAAATTTTTTTGAATCACGGAACCATTTTTCAGATCAGCCAAAATGGAGAGGAGACAAACGTCATTTGCTTTCCATTTGTTACAAAGACAGTACTGCAAGAAACTTTTGGTTTTGACAAACAGAACTTAGAACCAGTAACTGTTTTAAAAAATAAAATGAAGAAACACCACAACCTCTTCCGTCATCATTAGGTTTTACAGGAAAACCAAATGTTTCATACAGTACGTGCAATTTGCATGACGAGGGAGCCGATCCCTCTGCAATCATCCCGAATTTAGGATGAATCTAAGTAAAAAATTTATTAATCTACAGGTCACATGCGTTCCGAATCATGGGTTGTGATCTGTTGCACCTCTACATTCTCAGAAGTAAAGGTACACAAGCTGTCACTGGGGTGTTACCTTTTCAAAAGGTACAAATTTGTACCTACAGAGTCCATTTTAATCCTCAAGGGTACATATTAGTACCTAAAAAGTGCAAAATTGTTCCTCTTTAAATTTTAAGGTACTAATATGGACCCTTTAAGTACAAATGTGTACCTTTTAAAAAGGTACCACCCCAGTGGCAGCTTGTGTACCTTTATTTATGAGAGTGTAGAGACTAGTGATGTCCTGTGAGAGACTAGTGGTCTGTGAGACACTATTGATGTCTGCCAGAGGCTAAAATGATGTCTTGTGAGACACGAGTGATGTCCTGTGAGAGACTGGTGATGTCTCTGTGAGATTTCTAATGCAGCATTTTTAGTGTATTTAAAATCCAAAATTGAATTTGATGCAAAAACCAAAAAGTGGACGAGACATGAGGTACAAGCTGTATTGTAAGCTGCTACTGTGGCTTTTTAAAATCTATACATATACGATCTCTGTTATGATTGGCAAACCGCCATGTATTCACAGTGTTCATATTGTCATTCATAAGTGTGGCCGAATACTGAATAGACATTGATGCATTAGTGTGGACATAGGTTATTTTTGTCATACCCATTCAAAAATGAGCAAAATTGTAGATGGTAACTTTTACACAACAAGAAATGATTCTTGAGCAGCATTCATTCATACATTTTTTTCTTTCAGCTTAGTCCATTATTACAGTTTTTCTCAGTCGCTTTGGTGCATTTTTACAACACTATTTACATTTGCACAACAGTTAATGCATTTCTCAAAACAATTGGTCATTTGTGCACATAATAGTAGCAGTTTCTCATTCCTTCCAGCAAATTGCAAATGCTTTTGGACATGCATCAATTGCTTTCATACAAATCTCTGCTGTTTGTAACATTATCATTTGCTTATGTCATGTCAGTCAAAATGAACTAAACTTGTGGATGCTGAATAGTCTTCCATATAAAACTAATAGTCCTCATTTCATTACTTGAGTCATTACATACAAAAATGTTGAACTAGTTGTAAAAATCTGTCAAGCTCATTTTATTTAAAAACTTTAAATCTTTTTTTTTTGAAAATGTCTACTAAATTGAACAATTTCATGATTGATTTACAGACCTGTGTATGTTGTAGGTTCAGTTCTAATATGTACTGCAATATTGTTTACAGTTGTGCACAGCTCTACCCAACAAGAGTTTATGTTTGTTGTAAATAAGGGTGTATTTATTCTTTCGCACAATGCTGTGAATAAATTAGAATTGTAAAGAGCAAATGCAGTAAATAGTATAGTGCTGTCTTGAGCATTTTCAGAAAGTGTCACCAAAATCTGACTTTTATGCATTGGTCCTAATGTACAGAGTAAAGTGTCATAATGAAAACATGACAAAGTCATTTGACTATCTTGTTCATAAACAATGGTGTCAGGACTTTTAATTTAGATGACACTGACACTTTCATTGACATAAATACTTGCTTTTGAGGAATGAGCTATCCATTTTGAACAAGTGACACGCTTTTGTAAGTTATCAACTAGGTTTTGCAGTTTGTACTAATTGTTTTGAGAAATGCATTAACTGTTGTGCAAATGTAAATAGTGTTGTGAGAAATGCACCAAAGCGACTGAGAAAAACTGTAATCAGGGGTTGCCACAGCGTAATGAACCCCCAGCTATTCCAGCGTATGTTTTACACAGCAGATGCCCTTCCAACCGCAGACCAGTACTGGGAAACACCCATACACACTCTCACATTCACACACACACACTCATACACCAAGGCCAATTTTTTTTAACCGATTCACCTATAGCGCATGTTTTTGTGGGGGAAACCACAGCACCCGGAGGAAAGCCACCTAGAAATGCCAACTGGCCCAGCGTGGCAACGTTGCTAAACACTGAGCCATCATGCCACCCCTTCTCGAGCAGAAGAAATCAGCATATCAGTATTCTAATCAGTATATTAGAAAGATTACTGAAGGTTCATGCCACATCAGAGTACAGAGTCAAAACTCAGCTTTGTTATCACAGGAATAAACTACAATGTATTAATATATAAACATAAAAAAACACTTATTTTCATATTTTACAACATTACAGATTTACTGTTTTCATTAAATAAATATAACCAAGTAATTATATGCAAATCCAAATTTGGATAAATTATAGACAAACCCAACCACTGGAAGACAGTTTGAATAAAAAAGATTTGGTTCAAGCTGTATTTTTTTTAAAACCAATCCTTGAGTTTGTCTATATTTTACAACATGTCGTATACATATATGTGACCTGGATGGGAGTGAGGTTTAGGGGGGTGAGTGTAATGGAGGCCAGCTAGTAAGTGCTGTGCAGGTAAACCTCTAAAGGTGCTCTAGCGACAGATGCTAGAGGCCATGGTCTTTAGCCTCCTTGGTAGAGCAAGCGACTCCTATGCGGAAGTGCTGTGTGTGTGTGTGTGTGTGTGTGTGTGTGTAAGTGTGTGTGTGTGTGTGTGTGTGTGTGAATGCATGAGTATATGGGTGTTGGGTATAGGTTTTTCCGTTGTGGCTGGAAGGGCATCAGTTGTGTAAAAAATGCCGGAATAGTTGGTGGTTCATTCCGCTGTGGCGATCCCTGATGATTAAGGTACTAAGCCTAAAGAAAATGGATGGATGGACTTCACCCAAATTGTGTTTTTACAATCTTTATTTTTCTTTGCTTATAAAAAGAAAAAGTGAGTCAAAATACAGAGTAGATACATGAGGCCTTGTATATACAGATGTTATGACATGATTTCTTCAGAATGAGCCATTTTTACCTGCCCAGTTTTGATAAATGCATGAGTGAATCAGTGTAGGAAGGAAACTTTGCATTCTGAGAGTTTTATGCCTGAGTAAGCCATTTCAATTATTAATCTCTATTGTACTGTAAATACCAGATTCTTGAAGTCATATCCTTGTGTTGAATGTTATCTGTTTCTTTCTACTCTCTCACGGTGACTCCCACATTGGTATTAGGGCGAAACAAACCCCTTCAGCACAACTGGACTTTTTGTTTAGTCTTTGGCAAACTAAAATTTGGCAGGATTCTTTGCTGTAAATAGACATAGTACAGATGGTTTAACATATACACAAACATAACGACTGACATATTTACCAAAGGACAGCGATGCTAATAGCGGGGCCACACACTGCGCAGCTTATTTTAGGCGTGTTAATTATCTCTGTCCTGCCAGCGTATCAGGACAAACAACAGGCCACCCACGTCAATGGCGACCGAGCTATTCACCCTTATTTCAAATTGCCTGGTCACTTAAAAGCCTTTCATTGTCAGGACGTCATAAAACCTTCTTCATTAAGCGTAATGCATGCAGTCTACAAAGTGCACCTATGACAGTAAATACATCACATAGAATACATAGGAGTACATCTCCTGTCTTTAGGCTATTAGTCTATTATAATTATGATTTGTGTGTCTACTGTACAGCTAATGTGTGAATTTATAACTGTGCCTGTGTTTCTGTAATTTTAAACATTATATCTCTAAAGCTGGCTTTATATGTTGCAACGTGACTTCTTGCAACTTTAGTTCTTGTAATTGTGACTTCAGAAAGTATCTCACTGTAAAAAATTACTTTAGAGTTGAAACAAATCAGCCTTATTATGAGTCATTTTAGCCTTAGTGTGTGAATGTGAGAGTGTATGGGTGTTTCCCAGTACTGGTTATGGCTGAAAGGGCTTCTACTGCACAAAACATGTCAGAATAATTAGCGGTTCAATCCGCTCTGGGGATCCCTGGTAAACAAGTGACTAAGCCGAAGGAAATTAATTTAAGTTATTTTAACTTAAAGGTGCAGTAGATGATCTGCCAGAATGCTAGCATTAGCATAATAGCTTAGAAATTTGACGACCCTCCCCTGCTGTTCAAAGCCACGCCTCCTTAAACCATAAACACCACTGATTAGATATAACACTAGATCATGTCATTCACCAGTTAGAAAACTCTATGGTGACATGCACTTTATCAAGCGTGTTTGTTGACAGGTCAGCGGGTGCAGGAATTATATTTCCCCAAAACTGTCACAGGCTGTCACTGTTCAAAAATGAATGAATGTGTGAATATAAATCAAACTTCACCTCAGTAAAGCTGGTTAGGCAGAAGAGCATGTTTACTTACGTTTTGTTATTAATTTACATTATACTTATGTTACGTTCCCAAGACAGTGAGTGACTTTTCATTTTCAATTGTGCTCGCTGATTCTCGTACATCACCTGTTTTCAGCTCCTTTTCCATTTGAACAACTAAATGAATGCTCACCACTTTTTGACCGACTATATTATGGATGCTGTAAAAGGTACTCCATGAACTTGAAAATAGCCGGCAAATCTTTTGCCGGAAGTTTTTAGTGGCTGAACAACACTTGTGTGCATATAAACCCATTCATAAACAAGAACACAATCCACACAAGCTTTGCGTGGCTAAAATAGTTTTAAAACATACCTGTCTAAAAGAAATACTTCAGCCGTGGTGTCACCCTTAAGATTGTTGTTTTGAACTGCATAACGTCATATTGCCCTCCAGCGTGCAAAAGTAATTCCGATATTGATTCAGGGTTTAGAAAGGATTTGATTCTGCATTTTTGGCAGAAGCCCTTTCAGAAACAATCTTTCTTTTCATGCATACAAGGCCATGTTGGTCTTTCAGAAAGCAGTTCAGGTTGATGCAGAGTTGGCCTGATGATGTCTCTCTGCCGTGCTTTGCATGTGTGCGCGAATGACATATCTGAAAATGTAAAATTTAAATTTGTTGACACAGCTTGAGATTCTAAGTAGTTGAGTATCTTGTCGACAATATTTAATTGGATGAACATTTTTTAGTTTTATGCCTTATCCAGAATATAAAAATACATATAAATACATTTAGATCTTTTACTTTAATCTTTACTATTGGAATGTGAAGAGACTTTCAACCAGCACAACAAAAAATGTTTCTGAAGATAATCATCTACTGCACCTTTAAAGGGCACCTATTTTACCCCCTTTTCAAGATTTAAGCTAAGTCTTTTGTGTCTCCAGAATGTGTCTGTAAAGTTTCAGCTCAAAACACCTATCAGATTATTTATTGTACCTTAAAAAAGATTGGAGTTTTCTACTTTGAACACTATGTAGCTGTTTTTGTTGCCTGTGCCTTTAATGCTAGTTCTCCCCGCCCACCTTTCCCACATGCCTGTCATAATGTGCCTCAATCTCTGCCTCGGCTGCGTCAGATAAACAGCACAGTGACAGACATGAAGCAGATCTTACGTAACGTTTGTGAGAAAAACTACAGTAAGAACTTTCCCAATGAGTATTATTTGATGTATTTGTTGAGTTAATTCAAGCCCTTCTGCAACGATGAGTCACACACAATGTCGTTACAAAGTTCACGCACACACACACACACACACAGCGGACACACACACACAGTGCATGCGTTTAACTTTGCGCTGTTTTTGCACAGCAAATGTGACAGGATACACGTTAATATTCACTGCTGTATGGATATCCATTATGTTAATTTACAAAATAAACCTGATTTAACGTCCACAAACCAGGATTAAAGGGTCTTCTTTTATAATTGTACTGACGTGCAACTGTGGTGATGAAGTAAAGACAGTAAAATTGCTGTTAGTCATTACAAGCATGCACTTTTTAAAAAAATTATTAAAACTTGTAAAACTCACTCTTGATCACATTTGATGATGATTGATGATCACAGAGAGCTGAACAGATCTTTTAATCCCAGTTGCTTTGTGCACGTCCTGTCTTGTTGACATGATTATACGCGTTACTACGGAGACATACGTGGCTGTCAATAAATTCTGTGGGTGGGAAATCCACACTCCTACGTCACGTTGCATTGGGCCTCAAAATGGGAGGGATTTGGATACTATTTTAATGTCAAGAAAATTTAAAAAAGAGACTTATTGTGTTCTTATCACTTCAATATGACACAGGTGCCCTTTAAACTATATTAAACTGACCTAAAACAGCTTGTGTAATAAAATTAAGTTAGAAACATGATTAACTAATAAGTTGCATAACATTAACATAAGTTATATTTAACATAAAAAGTTGTTGTCATGACTTATTGATGATATTATATATATATATATATATATATATATATATATATATATATATATATATATATATTTATATTATG
>CAIGQZ010032312.1:6226807-6281490 GCA_903798205.1 Danio tinwini | reverse complement strand
TATATTATGTACCACTGACATTGTGAAAAAAGCAAGATCTTTTTATATTGTACTTCAAACTTTATCTGACTACTGTTTTGGCTTCGAGTGTTTTGACTAAAATCTACTGTCTTAGGCAAACTAAGTCCAGCAGTCAACTGATAAAGTGCTTCTGAGAATTTCAAGTGCTTGTCAGTTGCTTGCAGACTGAATTATTTGGTTTAATCTAGCAGCGTTCCATGTAAACAAAACATGTTAGTAATGACACATTTCCTTTTATTCATAACAATCGAAAGATTAGTCTGTATAATTTGGACCATGACCCAGGATTAAAAGCATGGTGGACTAAATCAGAATGCCAAAAGGTTTATTCTCATCTCTGTTTTTTAAACCTCAAAAAATGCATAAATTTTCATAAATCATTATTACATATTTAGGTCTTTGGTGACCTGGGATGTATATCTTTCATGGATTGAACTCTAAACAGCCAGATAAAACTGTAAATTTATGTTATTATTAATAAGAATAATAATAAGTAATAAAATAAAGCACATTTTGTTATTGTTTGGAACCTGGAACCACTTCAACACCATAATCATTTACATTCCGACATACATTTAGGTGTGTTCACATTTGTGATGTTGTTTCCTTGGTTCATATTGTTTGGGCCAAAAAGGTTTTTACTTTTAGTCTTGATTCACTTAGGAATTGCTGAATTACTGTCATTTTTTTAAATACAGTACCTAAAGATACACACACTCAACTAATACTTTTATGAACAACTTTTATCACTGAAAAAAAAAATTGTTAAAAAAAAGTTGATTCCTTGGATTTACTAAATTTGTTTATGTGGTAATTACATTTAAGTGGTTGTAAACAATTTATTTGGGCTGAATTTAAACAAATGAAATTGAACAATACTAAATTTTATTTGTTTAAATTCAACCAATTTTGCAGAAATATTTTTTTCATTGTTTTGAATATTCAGAATAATCCTATGTGCTGGGCTAAATATGCTCATCATTATATACAGTATTGTGTATGTGACCACGTTATATATAATGATTATGATTTATTTATTTAATTTGTTTAACTTTTTATCGTTTTAGTGTTTGTGAAAAACAAAAACAGCTGAAATGTAATTTTTATTTCTAAAGCCTGTTTTGAACTGTAATGGGCAACATTGTGTCTATGACATAGAAAAACAGGTATGCTTGAGCACCACAGATCATTTTGATATAGAACAAAAAACACATTTTTATTATTCTCGGTCTGCTTGTTTGGGGTGGATCAAGGTTAAGATGCCGACATTCAGAATTATTCACATAAACTGCACTAGCAAATCAATTGCACCAGAGCTCGTTTTAAACATTTATTTATTCATTTTCCTTCAGCTTAGTCCCTTTATACATTGGGGTCACCACAGCAGAATGAACCGCCAACTTATTTAGCATATGTTTTACACAGCGGATGCCCTTCCAGCTGCAACTCAGTACTGGGACACACCCATACACACTCACATTCACACACATACACTATGGCCAGTTTAGTTTATTCACTTCACCTATGCTTCATGTCTTTGAACTGTGGGAGAAACCGGAGCACCCGGAGGAAACCCACGCCAACACGGGGAGAACACGCAAACTCCACACAGAAATGCCAGCGACAGTGCTAACCACTGAGCCAACATGCTACCCTCCTTTTTTAAACAAATAAAACAAAACTTCCAAGAGTAAACAGATCCTTAAATTCGAAAATGTTTTCATTATCATCAACACCAGTGGTCTCAAACTTAATTCCTGGAGGGCCGCAGCTCTGCATAATTTAGCTTCAACCACCTCCAACTCACACCTGCTTAATAGTCCATACTAGTCTTGAACACCTTGATTAGTTTGATTAGCTGTGTTTGATTAGGGTTGTAGCAAAACTGTGCAGAGCTGTGGCCCTCCAGCAATGGAGTTTGAGACCTATGATTAACACTAATATGTTTGCTGACAGCTGTGACATCAGCTGTAATATTCTTACATTGTTACAACAAAAAAAAAAAACGTTTTGCATATTTTTGCATGCAATATCTGTCACATTTTCATAGTTCATGATAAATGAAAAATGAACAGAGCCATACTAAGAAGATGGAAGTTTAAGTCTTGGAATGAATGAAGATGAAGTCATTGGATGATGCCCTGGGTCATGTTTCAAAAAAGGGCACCAGTACAAGTCCTAGAGTAACTTAAAAAACCAGCTTGTTCCATTTCTATGCATCATTCCAGATGCTTATTTTAAATTCGGGATCTCAACTCTTCTGATCTTCATAGTTACTGATTTGATTTTGACAAGTGTGCCATTTTTGGTCCAGGTGTCCCAGTGGATATCTGAATGAGTGGAAAAGTCTTGTTCCAGTGGCGAGCCATTCAAATTTGCCTTTCCACACTGGTTAAACCACCATCCAGTGTTGTTCTGGTTCACACTGCAGCTCTCAACAGCTTTATCGGCAAAAGTGCAGAATGGAGAACAGCCATCATTGTCAACATCAGAGGTACTGAAAGGGGCCGTGTCTTGATTTTGCTCTTGGTCATACCCTCGGAAAGCATCTCCTACAGAAAGAGAAACAGATTCAAATTTGGGCTTCTAGACAGTGCCACCTATAAATTTCTCCTCAGCAGACCCAGAAGGAATTTGTGGACATTGCATTTTCCATGCTGATTTGATGGAAAAAGCAGAGTAGTATTTGCAAATGGCTAACCTGCACTACCAGCGTATCTGCCAAGGTGAATTGCAAAGAATTTGGTTTCATCTTCAAGCCAGAAACTATCATACGAAGCATAGGCAGTGGATTCATCTTGTGAGATCAGAGACACATGCAGCTGGAAACGTGCATTTTTCTGATTTACAATACTGAAGATCTTCCTCAAACCCAACCAGTGTTCACCTGCAATGATTTAAAGAGAAAGTACACAACACGTAATTTGTATATTGAAAGACAATTCCAAACTGCCAAAACAAGTCATCAGCAATTGCTGATTTGCTTCAATTCTGATATCATGCAACCAATGGAGGTTCAGTTTGAAAAAAACATTTCTTCCAATGTATCACCATTGAAAAAAATGACTCATTACTCTCCTATAGAGTTTACTAAGGGTGCTTTCTCACTTGGTTCAATTGTCTGGACCGTACCCAAGTTTGATTGTCCCCCCTTGCCACCTTGCCACCAGTTAGTTTATGTTCACATTGTCTTTTTTCCTTCTGAACCTCGGTATGTGTACGACTGTTTCTAGGTGACGTACATGAAAGCACCAAAATGGAAAGATGTACGCAAAACAGCTTTTACTGATTCACTTGGTTTTGAACATACAGAAAGCGACCCACGTCCATCTGCCACAGAAATATTATAAACATTCAGAACATAACGCGATGTCTGCAGAAGCTGTTTTTGGAGGAGACAAGCAGAAATTAGTATGTGATACACCGACACACACACACACAGGAATGAACGTTATGAAAAACGAGTTGGTGGTTCACTTCCGTTATTTGATATGATTGCATTCATACCAGAAGTGAACTGGACCAGAGTTCGCATGAACTGTACCCCAGACCACCTCTTTCAGGCAGACTCAGATACGATTCACGGGTGCGCACCCGACCTTAAGGGTGCTTTTACACTAGCACTTCTGGTCCGCACCTGAGTTTGTTTGACATCAGAGTATGGTACGTTTAGCTAGTGTAAACATGTCTTCTAAAAAACCATAAACCGTACCGAGTTCGCCTGAAAGAGGTGATCTGGGGTACGGTTCATGCGAACTATGGTTCTGTTCACTTCTGGTATGAATGCAATCGTACCAAATAACAGAAGTGAACCGGCAACTATACAACAAACTATAGTTTTCATAACGTTCATTAATGTGTGTGTGTCTATGTATCACGTACTGTACCTTGGTGACAAGCGGGACTGAGCCAGGGCAATCACAGTGATAATGTCTGCTTGTCTCCTCCAAAAACAGCTTCTGCAGACATCGCATCATGTTCTGAATGTTTAAAATAATTTTGCGGCAGATGGACGCAAGTATGTCTGTATGTCCAAAACCAAATGAATCAGTAAAAGCTGTTGTACGTCTTTCCATTTTGCCGATTTGCTTTCGTGTGCGTCACCTAGCAACAGCCGTACAGACAACAGCAGCTTGATGACGCAAGCGAATCGGGGTTCAGAAGGAAAAAAGACAATGTGAACACAAACCAACTGAGAAGGGGGCAAAGGGGGACAATCGAACTTGGGTACGGTCCAGGCAATTGAACCAAGTGTGAAAGCACCCTAAGTGAGAACTAAAAAAAACTTTTAAATTTAAAATTCTAAAGGGGTAATTAGTGTTTTATATCCAGCACAGTCTGTAAGTGGTAGACCAATCACAACAGACTGGGCCATCTGACCAATCAGAGCAGAATAGGCTCTTGGAAATGAGGGTCTAGAAGTGACAAAGGAGGTGATGTTAATTTTATTGTTTGTTTTCCTTTGCATCCACACCTATGGACCTATTTCACAATGGCACGTTTAATGGTCATTAGCATGTTAAATCCCTGAATTTTTTAATATTTAGATTTTTTATGTATAAACGTTTATTTGGATTAATGTATGTATTTTTTCATCTGTATGTATGTATTATATCATGTGTCATGAGGTTTTTCTAATGCAGTGTCTAAGGACAGTAAATTTGACCCTGTTCTCTTGGCTGCCATTCTCAGTCTCACACTATTTTTTCCCTTTTTCTGAAAGTCTCGATAACACCATTGTGGAGTTTTTCTTTTATTATTTCAGCAAATAGGATTGCAAAAAAAAGTATTTATTGTCCTCTCCCATTCACTGCGCTCTTAAGTTTACCCAACTATGACAACGTCTGCTACTGAGAAACCTGGAAATTTTGGAAAACTTTTGACTTATTGATTTTGAATACTGTACCTGGTAAGTGTCCAAATCCATCCAAGTAGTGTGACCACATTCGTTTGAAGTCAGTGAGACCGTCTATCCGCCTCTGTATCACTGTCCACCCCCCCTCCATGTCGTCCATCTCACAAAACACCTATCAAATGACCAATTCAAGACACTTCATTTTTCATCATTGATTTGCTTTTAGATTAAAATAATCGTGGTTAGAAATTTCTAAACAAAACTAAAAGGAGGCACTTTCCTCAAATGAAACATCTGTGTTTTCTGGCTGAATTATGTAAATTCCACTTGGGATTTTTGGGGAAACGGCACCTAGTGTTTCTTTAATGTCACTGCAGTCTTTTCCTGTGAAATGAGAGGGAATTCACTGTGAGGACTTTAAGATAATAAACATTTTGAGGAACGTTTGGCAGCATGTTAGTCATCTTACCGTGGGACTCCATGGGCTTCACAGAAAAGATGTCACTGTTGCTTCTCTGCACATCTGAGCTGAGCGTGTTCACTTTGGCCATGAGATCGATTATCTAATCAAATTGAAATGTTTAGACTGCAGAAGTAAAACTGCTTTAAAAGTTTGGAATTTTTTTGAGTATTTCTTCACCTGGCTTGATAGGAATTCCAAAGCCTTCTGCTGTTCCTCAATAAGATCTCTAATCAGCTTCCTCGTGTTTCTTGTATATGACACCATGGTATGCTGGAGGTTTGCTAAGAGTTGTTTAGTGAACAGAAAGTGGCAAATCAACAGACTGACAAAGCAGAAAGGCATGTAGAATCTATGTAACTTATTAAAAGCATGCAAACACCAACTGCACAAGGAGTGTTTCTCATCACGCATTAGCTTTGCAGTCATTTCACATGGCATGGTGCATTTGTCTTTGCTTGGGTCTTTGTGATAATATAGTTTTTGTTCTTGAGGAGAAACATCCTCAGACTCCTCTGTTAATGTAGCCACTGTGTTGCCATTCTGTTAAGAAAAAGAAAGTATACCACATTATAACATTTAGGGGGAACATGCATCTATGAGACCAGTGGTGAATTGTAAATCAGTACATCTAATCTGGAATATCAGGTTCCAAAAATGCAAATAATTGAATTTTAAAATGCATATATTATTTATAATTTATTTGTTCTCTATAATACTTCTTCTTTCGCTTTTATATTTTCTTTTCTAAAGGAAAACCCTATAAGGCTTGGACCATGTCATTTTTGTTATTGTTTGTTCGTGTGATGCTGGGATTCCCAAACATTTTTTAGTCAGTGAAACAACTTCCCCTGAGATTTGAAGTGAACATTTCAATAATTGAACTCATATGGTTCTGTGATGTTGGACAATTGTCTTGCAGACATGCAGTTTAACAAATATATTATTAAAAAATGCAGAAGTTCAAGTGTCTGATTTTATCTTTATTCAATCATTAATTTTCCTTAGGCTTAGTCCCTTATTTAACTGGGGTTGCCACAGCGGAATGAACCGACAACTATTACAGCATATGTTTTATGCAGCGGATGCCTTTCCAGCCGCAAACCAGTACTGAGAAACTCGAATTCACCTATACTGCATGTCTTTGGACTGTGGGGGAAACTGGAGCATCCGGAGGAAACCCACAGGAGCACAGAGAGAACATGCAAACTCCACATGGAAATGCCAACTGACCCAGCTGGGACTTGAACCAGTGACCTTCTTGCTGTGAGGTGACAGTGATAACCACTAAGCCTCCATGTACCCCCTAATTTCAATTGTAGCCTATTTTTAATACTTTTAATTAAACACTCCTTTTGAATCAGTTAATTATTTGCTTATCATCGGTTATAAAGCCTTGCGATTCTTTTACATCAGTTTGGGAAAACTCAGATGCAATGTAATATTTAATTAATTTTATAATAAAATTTCTGTGTTGATGAAAAAGAAATGAATACATTTAATTTGTCTTTAGTTAAGACAAATTAGGACAAAAGTAATCTAAAGCAATCCAAAAGAATTTCAAATTATATCAATTTTCATCATCTAATTTGTAATCAGGTATGAGCTTCTTCAGCATGCATACAACAAAATATTTATTTGCACACTATAAATTTGTACTGTAATAAATCTCTCTCTCTTTCTGTATATATAAAACAGTGTTATTTTACATGAAACTGGATGTCTTTATCTCTTTTTACCAGCTAGAGTTATGTTATGTAAGTACCAGTTATATAAGCACCCTTACCATTTTGTTTTTTTAATCAATATGCATACAATATGTATTTTATTTAAATATAAGAAAACAATATCAGATATTGCAAGCATCTCATTTAATGACTAAAATATTCAAGATTTAAAGACAATCAATTAATTAACTAATTACACCCGACAGGAAACATTTACAGCACTCACCACAGTTAATGATGCAAGAAGAGGCAGAAACAAAGTTATCCAGATCATCCTGGTGTGTGTAGCAATCCCACATGTGACAGTGTGCAGACGTGCACTTTCCAAAGAGATGGACAACGTTTTGGTCTTGTGGGCTGGTCTGCATGGACAGAAAAAAAAAATGAAACCTCACAAAAAAAGACAAACAGTTCTCACCTGAACATAAAGTGTCCAGACTAATTCTGTCTCAATTCTACACTACTGTTACTTTATTGCATTTCAACAACATCCTGCATTGGCTATGAAAACCAGATGCTGAAATGTGACACTTCTTTTGGTTGAGGTGGGAATCAACAGGACCCGAAGCAGCATACCTAAATGAAATTCCTTCCAGAAACACAGTAAGATCCTGGACCTGACAGCTGGAAAACTTAGATGAAGTAACTTCACAACACTCGGACTGGCAAAATACATTCTTCTTTGTAATAAACCATTTGTTCCGTTTGCTAATTTGCTCCCTGTAGTTTAACATAAAGAATGGCACTAGCAAAGCCATGAGTAGATTCCCATCAATCAAACACTAGTTAAAAAGTAGGCTACTATAAAGCACTGCACGTTGCTTTAGGTGCAATCCCAAATGTATAACCGAACAAGTGATTCACACTGTGCATTTAGCATGCTTTGGAGAATTATTTGGTTAAGGGACTCAATGTCCTTCAGCTCTCCTCAAGAACACATCTGTTAGATATTAGACAGTTCTGTTGAGTATGCAATAGGCCTATTATAAAACGCTGGATGGCCAAAACATTTATGACTGCTTGTATTTTTAAAAATGCAGTATGTTTACAAAACATTTTAAATGAAATAATGAACATGTACGAATTATTTTTAAATAATTATCGCCACATAAGAGTAACAAAATGAGAGAAATATTGCTTCTAGAAATATGACTGATCAGAATCTGACTCTTAAAATCCCACATGTAATGTTTTGTCGGGTTTACTGAGAAGTCAAATGTCACCCTTAAGTCACTTGACAGGCAACAGCATCGCTCTAAAGACTGAAACGTTTGCTTGTTGGACGTTTCTTCTCCCCCACTTCCAGACGAGAGAGACTCTTTTATAGTTGTCATGGTAACCAGTGGACAACAACAACAACAGGCATCATGGCGGAGGAGAAACTTTCATTTGAACAAACGTTTCACTTTAATCTGCTTTCCACAAAAAGCTTTAATTTTCAGCAAAACCCTAAAACATCACTACTACTGATGAAATGGTAAGAGTGTGATATGTTTGTACAGTTAAGCTAAATTTATTCAGTTCCCCTGTGATTAACGTTAGCCATTTGACTGCCCGCTCCATGGTTGGCCATGTTTTTGACTGTTTTAAATAATGTCTGTTAAAGTCATTTAAAGACTGTTTTTGATAATGGTTTACAGTACACAGCATTGTTGGTTTACAAAAATATCAAACAAATAATCCTGTTGCACTATTACACTTGATACTGATTTTATTGTAAAAAAAAATAAAAAAAAAATAAATACAAGAAAACATGTTAAATGAGAATCTAAAATACTTAAAAAATATTTAGAATATATATTTTTTATAAATTGGTCTTACACTTTTTAATTTTAGATTTTCATAGTATATACATTAATTCCGGTACTTTTACCATAAACTGACATATCTACCATTTTGAAGAGGTTGATATTTTAGAAATTGCATTGTGTTAACTAGCAACATTAGCATTAAGAGTTTAGACTAAAGGGTTAAGACGTTTTTAAATTATGTCTATCAACATGTTTCTGCTTAAAATGGCATTTGTGGCGTAGGAGTTACTTTATTAATGGGCAGGAAATTTAGTTAGACTTATGAAAGATAACGACATAAACACGTTCATCCGTTACACAAAGCTAAAAATGTGCAACTAATCTCAGAATGAGCCTTTTAAAATTGACTTAATTAAATAAATCACATTTGCTCTCCCACAAACCATGTATCTAGCCTATTTAGAAAAAAATGTCATATTGTTTTACTTTAACATCTTACTAATGTACAAAAAAAGCAGCATTTTTAGCTTCAAATAAATACATTTAAACATTGTTCAAATAATTAGTCCATAAAATGTGTTTAACATAACACATATGTTGTCCTGAAGTTGGTGTGGGTGTTTTGAGTCATAAAATTTGTAAAGTACTTTCCTTTGTTTTTTTTTTTAAATGTCAATTAGGTAAATTGGGTTGACTTAAATTTAGTTTGCTATTACAGGTAATTTACTCACCCACATCAAGCCATCTAAGATTTAGGTGTTGCTTTTCTTTCTTCAGTAGAGCATTAAAAGAAGATTAAAACCATAGTTCTTGGTGATTTATAATATCAGGTCAATGGTTACAGGGCATTAAGGATCAAAATCATATACAGACGAAACAGCATTAATTCCTATTTCAGGACCTTTAAAGCAAAATGATTGGTTTGTGCAAGAATCTAAATTCATTCTTGGTCAGTGGAGCTAAGCATGTTCATGACAGTCTATTATACCTGTTGCATAACATTGTATATGGAATGTCGGGAATCTGTTTTCTATTAAGATCAGGCACAAAAATAATATTATGTCTTTTTATTTAGAGATTGCAACATCCAGAACAAGTACATGCAAATACCATTTTGATGAACAATACACATTTATATAGGTTGAATACATTGAGTTTGCATCTGCGCATGTCATTATGTGTAAGGAAGTTCACACTTCATACTGTTATGGATGCATGTATTTGAGGACCGTTTGTAGTTGCTGTGAATTCAAGGTAATAATGTAGTAAATAGCGTTTATATTTTGCACATACTAAATGTTTTGCTTTGTAAGACCTCAATGTATAACAAGGATTACTTTTATCTAGGATTTTTATTTATTTATTTAGGTGTTAGAGCTTATATAAGCGCTATACAAATAAAGATGAACTGAATTATATATAAATAAATTAATTAATTTAAAAAAATCTATAAATTCTTTAGATTTAAATGCTGCTGAACTTACATGTTTTATGAGCATTCAGATATCTTGTAGAAGCTGCAATAATACAGTAAAAAAGTTTATCTTATAAAAGGGTCAACGACAAATGATGATTCAGTGATCTTACTTATCTTTTTGTGATGTTGCATTTTTTGTTAATTATGTTTCCAATTGTCTTTTAGGTCCATGCTGGGTCGAATTACAGCACAAGCCTTCAACTTTGACCAGTCTTTCCAGCCCTATAGAAGCAATGACTTTGCCTGGGTAAATAGTCACACAATAAAGGTATAGTTCACCCAAAAATGTATATTTTTTCACACTGGTTCACTGGTTTTCACAAGTTGTTTATGTTGTCTATTGTACACAAAAGAAGTTACTTAGAAAAATGTTAAAAGCTTGTAACCATTGACTTCCATAGCAGGAAAAACAAATACAATGAATTTTTCAAAATATCATCTTTTATGTTCAACACACAAATAGGTAAAAGACAGAATTCGTCATTTTGGGTGAACTATCTTGTTAATTTCATAATTTAGTGTCACCGCAACATTAAATAGCACATGTGTACATTATTTCTTTTAGAATTTCTTTCGAGATCCATGTGTGAGGAACAGTTTAAAGGTCCTTGATCACTCTGGATCATGGACTCTGTTGGGTATGTTATTACGTATTTCTGATAACGTATACTCACAGTGAAATTTATTTTCAATGTTTTATTTTAACATTTTATGCACTTCAATAAAGCCTAATAATATCTTTCTACTCATTTACAGGAGACATAACACATGTAAATGTTGAAGTTGTCCCATGTACAAAAGTTTCGGTGGATATATTCGATCCGATTTACTCAAATGGAATTTTGCGTCCCTCCGGACACATTGTCAAATGTTACCATGAAATATACCCTGACTTTGATGAGCTACGGATGGTATGGATTATTTTATCTTTAAATACTTTTATCAATGCTATCCAAGGTTGTTTCCCAGAGATGGGTTGCGGCTGGAAGGGCATCCGCTGCGTAAAACATATGCTGGAAAAGTTGGCGGTTCATTCCACTGTGGCGACCCCAGATAAATAAAGGGACTAAGCCAAAAAGAAAATAATGACAGAATGTTTAAGTTGCATTTGTGTGATTTTGCATTTAGTGTCCCGTCAAACTATTATTTTTTATTATTAAAAGGTTTGAACAAGAGCACAAACACTAAACTTAGCTCTTGTCGGCAATTGGTGTGTTCTGTTTACTCTGTCAAACTTATGTCTAAAACTGAAATTAAATAAATAAATCTCTGTTTTCTGGCTTGGCTTCTGCAGCTTTTGCTTGAAGCAGACTCTGAACATGATCATATAATCAGCCGCAATGATCGTCAGGAGTTTTTGTTCAGGCTGTTCAAACATATGGTCTTGGGTGGTGAACTTTGCCAATATGAGGATGTCATCGATCCTTACATTGAGACAGTGAAAATAATGTACAAAGACTTGGTCAGGTGAGAAACTGATGTTGCATTTTTGTAGTTCATATTAATGTGATTCAAAAATAAATAAAAAACTAAATATTACTATAATATAAGCTAATTATGTAAAGGGGATATTTTGACCATGCGTGATACCTTATCAGTATATAATGATCATCTGATTTGTGTCTTCCACAGTGTTCAGAAGGATACTGATACAAAAGAGATCAATGTGGTCACAACAGTTTTAAATGTTTCAGCTTATGTATGTACCTTAATTCTTTTCTTGTGCAGTTAACTTTAAAGATGCAGTCAGCATTTTCCCCTATTAATGACATCTTTCTTTTTTTTAGGATCACAGTGGATTGTGCTACCCATCTGCTACAGAAAACGAGCAGACATTTGCTTACCTCTGTATTGATCCTTGTAAAAGGCATGTGTATGTTTTGTACCATTCATTTGGTGTAGGGGATTTTTCAGGAAATTAAGCGCCCTCAAACTACATCTAAATAAAACACTGACATTATAATTAGACAGTACGCCTTTTCTATTTACATGTATTATTAACCAATCAGGTGAGGAGAACATTTATTAAAAATGAATTGTTCAAATCAAAATTTTAATTTGGTCATCATCATATTGTTTCAAGAATAAGAATATAATTTAGCAAGCTCACTTCTGTTTAGTTTAATGTGCTTGAAACAATAAAATTTTCAATTATTTTCAAGTGGTTAATTTAGCCTGCTTTTTATGTGATTGACATGGGTCAAAGATGAAAAAAAGTGGAAAACATTTAAATTTTTCACCTCTGTATATATGTCCTGTGTGATTTGACTTGATTTTTAATTTTTATTTTTTTGTATAGATTTTTGTTCCATAATTTACAAAAGACACTAAAATGTATGTAACAACAATTTGTAAACCAAAACTTTCAGGCATATGGAATATCCTCATCACCATGAGATCAGTTATGGTTGCAGCCGGAAGTTAACGGAAATTATTTATATTATTTAATACATTTTCTATTTATTGCATTTAATTAACGTCTACCCCTACCCCAACCCTAAACCCAACCATCACAGTAGATGTACTGGGTATTATTTATGCTATCTATTAAATTACCCAACAAATTGTATTTTTAACGCCTACCCCCACCCCAACCCTAAACCCAACCGTCACAGAACTGTAAAAATATTAGTTATTGTTATACAGTGTCATAAAAAATGCTGCTATATTATTGTGCATATCGCATTTCCGGCCGGCCGCACCAGCTACAACTACATTTCCCATCATTCATCTGATCATTGCGGAAATACGTCGCGCTGGAAAGTACCAGTTTCTCCACATAGTTTAAAGCTTACGAAAATAACGCCTTCTAGTCAGATCAAAGAAACATTGGTGATTCTGTCTTACAATTTGAGGATTTTCTGTCTTCGTCTTTACCGGTGAGTTAAAAAAATACTATTCATTTTAGACTTTTTTCTAAATAGGAGGAACTGTCAATAACCTACTGGAGCTTTAGGCAAACTGTAATGTAAACCATTCACAACTTAAATATGTTCTCCAAAGTGTTAATTAAGTGGCAACATTTACAAATTTTTGTTTGTTGTCACTGGTTATGATCACAGGAGTGGGACAAACAAGACAACTACTAAGACAAGGGGAGGTTTTTTTTTTATACTTATACTTAATTATAGTTAATTTATTAATGTAACCTAAACCTTTCTTTAGTTCTCTATGTAATGTTAGGCTAGTTCTTTATACTGTGGTGTTTCCCTGAAACTGGTTGGTTATTTAAAAGAAAAAGAAAATACACGCTGACAATACATTTTATTGTTTGGAAATATTTCACAATGTGAAAATTCTGTAGTAAAAATCTAATCTTTTTTCTATGTACTATTTAATGAAAGCAAGAGCCTTTCAAATTTATAGACCGCAAAATATTTTGGAGGGTATGTGGAAACAGCATTTAAAAATACAATTGTTACTCATTTAATACAAATGTGTTTTTTAATATAAACTTTTTTCTGATAAAAAAACTACTTGTAATTCTCATCAAACACACACACAGATCTGGAATACATCACATCCGGTCAGACTGTCGCCTATGGTCTAGTCCCAGGGATGGGCAAACTTGATCCTGGAGGGCTGGTGTCCCTGCAGACTTTTGCTCTAACACTAGTCAAACACACCTGAACACACTAATCAGTGTCTTCAAGATGACTAGAAAGCTGCAGGCAGGTGTGTTTGATTAGGGTTGGAGCAAAAGTCTGCAGGGACACCGGCCCTCCAGGATCAAGTTTGCCTATCCCTGGTCTAGTCGCAGAAACTCAAATATTTGAATGGATCCGCAGGTCAAATTTTCCGCATACAAAGATGATCAGAACTCCACGAAGCTTCTGGACTACTCTCCAATGGAAATTAATGAATTCTGGACTGTCTCTTGTCCTGTGCAGTAAAAAGATGGCTTTAGAAGACTAATCACTTTGATTTGTATAAAATTCATTGATTATAAAATTGGTGTAATCGGCATGTGCAGCCACATGCTGCATCCAAAATTGCCTACTACTATTTGAATTTACTACTCTGCCATTAGAAAAGTACATTCTATACGAATTATAGAATATGAATCTATATGAATGTGAGTAGTTTAAATGGAACTTAGATGTACTACACCCACTATTTCTCATTATCACATGACCTACCTGCGTCAGTTGTGTCACTTGGCTCTCATTCATAAATTCTCTAGCGTGGCATCATGGGGTAACGTAGCGCCCATGGGATGCGCACTTCATAATCTAATGGAAGTAAAAGGTCATCCGATTCTTTCTCACATGAGAATTCGGACATACTACTCAGCTCGCATACAGTTTTTAGCTTACTATATAGTATGAAAGTATGCAATTTCAGACACAACCATACTTGCGAGGTAGCACAGTCACCAACCCTGACGCACACTTTTAAAAAATGTAACTACATGTCCCCACGACCCACTCCGCTTGCCTCACAGCAAGAAGGTTGCTGGTTCGAGCCTTGGCTGGGTCAGTTGGCATTTCTGTGTGGAGTTTGCATGTTCTGCCCATGTTTGCATGGGTTTACTCCGGGTGCTCTGTTTTCCCTCACAGTCCAAAGATGTGCTATAGGTGAATTGGGTAAGCTAAATTGTCTGTAGTGTATGTCTGTGAGTAGCTATGTTTCCATCCAAAAATGTGAATGAACTTTATGTGCAAAACTGTATTATTGTTTTAAAGACGTGCGAATAAAGCAGTGTTTCCATCCAACGAGTAAAGCGAACAAAATTGTCACTTCCTGATTAACTGGCACCAAATATCAACAGCAAAAACTGAATTTGCTGCAGTTGGAGAAGCTGTGTCAATCTTTTCTTCATTTAATAAATGACTTGCGCCTCAGAAGGCAATCCTGACCAGCTGTGAACGTGCGGTGGTGTTCGAAGGTGTCAGACGCGGAGCACAGATGCTCTTAATTAATTAATTAAGCCTTTATTTGTCACATATACCTCCATGTATTCACATACACTGACATATAGTGAAATTGGACCCCCTCGACCATACACAAACATCACATTTCAGGGGAAGACAGGTCAACGGGAGGTAGCATTTAGAAAAAGGAAGTAAGATACAATTCAGGAAAAAGTAGCGAAAAAAAAACTCCCTCTCACCTTGCTCTTGAGTTAGAGCAGTGTGAGATCAGGGAGATAAAAAAGCCCCAGCAGTCAAGCACATAAACACATAGACATATCATACATCGCAACAGGGGGTGGGAAAGGGGGTGTGGATATAGTCCGGCAAGGGCGGGCAGCCGTCCGCTCCTGCAGCCATGAAGGCGCTGGTCACAGACCCGCCTACCCCCTCCAGTGGATGAAAGCACACGAAGGCGTGGGAAGAAGGGTTAGGTAGTGAAAGTCTATCTGTAGCTGTGTATGTGTGTGTGTAAGCCTGTAGAGTCCAACAGGTGTCCTTGACAGGGAGCAAGAATTTCAGAGCGTCTTCTTATCTTGCTATCTGGGAAAAGTTGTTTTTCTCCAGCCGAGGCCATCTGGCTGGAAAAACACTGGGAGCCGAAAGAGAAGAAAGTATTCCAAATTTAGGTCAATATCCGCCAATTTAACAGATATTTAATGTCCGTCGCTGGTCTCCACTCTTGGCCAAATCTTGTTGCAAAGCCGCTAATTTCACCCCGATGTTTTCCAATTTGCGGCCTAATACAGCAGTCTGATTAGCAGCATATCTGCCCATTATAGTTTATTGAAGCCGGCCAGCTTGGTGGGGTTTTGAGCAGCACTAACCGCTTTCATCAATCGTCGATACCCCAGGGCCCAGCATAAGCCCATCAGCAGAAACCCTGTTATCAAAGTTCCGAATAGGTAGATATCTTCAATATCCTCCAGGGACAGAGCAGCCAGGCACACGACGCGCCACTTCTCCCACCCGTCCATCACGTATCCAGCTGCAAATGTCCCGGCAGGACACATGGGCTCTCCCGAGCCCAAACTTCTCGTCGAGAAGAAGGCGTCAATCGCGTTCAGAGACCAGTTGATCAGATCCATAATTTCTTATTCGTTTGGATAGCAGGACACGGAGAGCCTTAGAGATAGAATAAGACGAGACAAGAAGAGCCAGCCAGGGAAGATAAGGGACGGAGAGGGAAAAAGTGCAACCGCCTTCGTTGAGAGCCAAGGAAAAGTAATGGAATGTCATTGATTCTGGATGTCATTAATGATATAATAACACAATTTTTTTGAAGTTTTAGAATGACCAAAACAGCATTTCAGATGGTTTATAATGTGCTCAACCTGCTGGTTTTTCCATTTACACACATTTTTATCATCACATGATCTTTTATAACAAAGTCACATGACTTTTTTGTGCGGTAAAAGTGTGTCCATCGTAGTTTTTGCGCATCTTTTTATATTGAATAAAAAGTTTATCCTACTCAGTTATGCACGTTTTATATGTGCATTTTTTTTTTTATGCGCATCATGGCATTTCCATCAACCGTTTCTTTTATGCGCATATCCAAAATGCACATAAAAATAGGTGGATGGAAACATAGCTAATGAGAGTGTGTGGGTGTTTCCCAGTGCTGGGTTGCAGCTGGAAGGACATCTGCTGCATAAAATATATGCTGCATAAGTTGGCGGTTGATTCTGCTGTGGTGACCCCTGATTAATAAGGGAACTAAGCCGAAAAGAAAATGAACTAATTAATGAACATGTCCACTGGTTCCCGTCTGAGCGGGTTGGAGCTACTTGTATACTAAGTTAGCATTACAGGTATTTCCGGTATAACGAAGAAATAACATTCTAGTATAACCCACGAAGAAACTCGACACAGAGGAACATGGAAACTCCACTGCCTACTAGCGTTTTGGAAGTGTTATTGCCAGAGCAACACAAACGGAACGCAAAAGTATAAATGCAGGGCTAAGTGCAAGGCTTGCAGTGTGTGTTATGGCTATCACTCGACGCAGAAGTAAAATTCAGCCTTGAGAGGTGAAAAGAGAAGTCCCAGCTGTATAAAGACCAATTCAGAAGGCACAGACAAACGACAGCATACACAGTTGGCCATTTTATTTAGAATGCTGTGAAAAAATGTTCACACTGCCCCAAAAGTGAGAAACAATGTCACACACACAAATAACAGCAGTTAATTAATTAGTTAAGTGAAAACTATCTCTGACTAAAAGCAACAGATGCTGACAGGAGTAACAAACTGACCCAACAATTTGTCTGTGCGGTGCAGTGGCAATGCTACATAAGGTCCAGGGTGGCATTACCACACTCAGACTGAAGGCTGATCCACCCAGACAAAAATATGGAAAAGCAGACAAATTCTTCATCGAAAATATGCAAAGAGTATGAGGTGGATTATGAATGTAATACGATGTTAAAGATTAACATCTCACTTTAGTCATCGTGAATTTGTCCACCTCCACTGCACAGAAATGGAAGTGTCCAATTTTTGCTCAACATTTCGTGCTGAGGGCTTTTTTTCTTCTTTCCTTATTTGAGCCGAATATGCAGTAACTCTGAAGATGAAAATGAAGCAGCGCTCTACAGCTGACTATTCTGATTTTCTTCTTCCTCTCAGAGGTGCATGAGGAGGTCACACAGGCATGGAAGGCACCTTTCACTCCCCGAACCTCAAGCTCCTCTGCACCACCATCCTTGAGGGCAGGCAGCCATCCTGAAGTAGCAGGACTACTGTCCACAGAGCATCTTTACCTGAGGACTTTGCTCTGGAGCTCTCCGTGGTACAAGAGTAGTCTAGGAAGTGGAACTCATCAACCAGGCCTGAAAAGTACTGCCAAGCCACACATTGGCAGGTTGTGCCTCATTGAAGGTGTCCAATTTTGGTATGTACACATGCATCGTCATCGGCGGAAGGTGCTCCCGCTTGCTGCCTCACCACTTGTGCATCACTAGCCACATTTCCACTGTCGCGCCTGTACGAGCTAGGGCTTTTAAGCACGCTGTTGCTGACGACGATGGCCGCCTCCGTGTTGTGCTCTGCAGTTGTTTTTGTGTTTTTGTTAGTTTCTCCTGTCTTCAGTCACATTCCTACAATTCGTTTCACCAGAGACGAATTGTTGGACATTCGGACGCATACACTACCAAATATTTTTCCAGACTTGGACTTATGTGATGTTTTGTTGGACATTGTAGTCGGCAGAGCTGCGGTACTGCTCAAATGCTTTTAGGCACGTAGACGAGGGAAGCGTGCAGGCGAGCTTGTGAAACTCAGACAGTGCAGATTTCAAACCGCATTGCCTAGCATCCATCTGGCAAATCTCCGCTCTCTACCCAACAAAATAGACAAACACATTCTGCTTTCTCAGACAAACAGGGTTTTTTTGCATTCAGCTGCTCTGTGTTTCACGGAAACCTGGCTGAACGACACCATACCGGACAACGCGCTTCACCTACTGGGCTATCAGCTGTTCCGAGCAGATTGCGACGAAGAATTGACACAAAAATCGCGCGGTGGCCCGACGTGCTTTTACTCTGTTTTAATCATTCTCAGGATTTTAACAAAGCAAAACTATCCCGTGAACTGCCAAAATATAGAGAGCATGTTACATGTCCCACAAGAGACAGTAACATATTGGATCACTGCTATACCACAATAAAGGATGCATACCGCTCTGTCCAGCGAGCAGCTTTATGGCACTCTGACCATTGTTTGATTCATCTCACACCAACCTACAGGCAAAAACTGAAAACAGCCAAACCTGTATTAAAATCTGTGAAAAGATGGACTAATGAAACAGAGCGGGATCTACAAGCCTGTTTCGATCTCACTGACTGGAGTGTTTTTGAAGCTGCTTATATCTTATCTTATATCAGTTTCTGTGAAGACGTGTGCATTCCTACCAAGACACAGCTCGCATACAACAATGACAAACCATGGTTCATTGTAAAACTCAGACAGCTTTGTCAGGCTAAGGAGGTTGCTTTTGATCTTCAACAGATCACTGGAGCTGTGTGAAGTGCCCTCCTGCCTCAAACATTCCATCATCATTCCCATACTAAAGAAACCCAAACTTACAGGACTAAATGACTACAGACCGGTGGTGCTGACATCTGTGGTCATGAAGTCTTTTGAAAAACTGGTGCTGGCCCAACTGAAGGACATCACTGAACCCTCACTGGACTCCCTTCAGTTTGCCTACAGAGCAAACAGGTCTGTGGATGATGCAGTCAATATGGAACTTCATTATGTTCTGCAACACCTAGACAGACCAGGGACCCATGTAAGAATCTTGTTTGTTGACTTCAGCTTGGCTTTTAATGCTATCATCCCAAAACTATCTGCCCAAATTAACTCAGCTCTCTGTGCCCACCTCTGTCTGTCAGTGGATCAACAGTTTCCTCTCCGACAGGCAGCAGCTGGTGAAGCTGCAAGGATTCTCATCCTGTACCCGCACAATCAGCACTGGTGCACCCCAGGTGTGTGTCCTCTCCCCATTGCTCTTCTCCCTGTACACGAATGCCTGCACTTCAAAAGACTCCTCTGCCAAGCTTCTGAAATTTGCAGACGACACCACACTTATTGGCCTCATTCAGGACGGTGACGAGTCTGCTTACAGACAGGAGGTTGAGGAGCTGGCTGTCTGGTGCAGTCACAACAACCTGGAGCTCAACACGCTCAAAACAGTGGAGATGAAAGTGGACTTCAGGAGAAACCCCACTGCTCTCCCCCCAATGAGCATCATGGACAGCACTGTGGCAGCAGTGGAGTCATTCAGGTTCCTGGGCACCACCATCTCTCAGGACCTGAAGTGGGACACTCACATTGACTCCATTGTCAAAAAAGCTCAACAGAGGCTGTACTTTCTTCGTCAGCTGAGGAAGTTCAACCTTCCAAAGGAGTTGCTGAAACGGTTGTACACCTCCGTCATTGAATCAGTCGTCTACACTTCAATAACTGTCTGGATTAGCTCAGCTTCCAAATCCGACCTCCGAAGACTACGTCGAATAGTTCGGACTGCTGAGCAAATCATTGATACAACCCTCCCTACTCTCCAAGAACTGTACTTATCCAGAGCGAGCAGAAGGGCTGCTAAAATCACTCTGGACTGCTCACACCCAGCACACTGCCTCTTTGAACTTTTACCTTCTGGTCGACGCAACAGAGCACTGTGGACCATAACAGCCTGACACGGTTTCTTCCCTCAGGAAATCTATCTCATGAACACTTGATAATAATTGTGTAACCAACATCACTACCTGCTATACACTTTTTTACACACATACACTTATTTAACAACACACCTTACATGCCAATTTGCACATAACAGCTGCACATATAACGCTGTATATAGTAATATAGCTGTACATACACTTCTCAATTTGTATATTTGCATTCACTACTTACTTCTATTTTTAAAATATATTTATTATCTGTTGTTTGTCCTGTCTCTGTAATTCTGTTGCACTGTAGAAGCTCTGTCATGAAAACAAATTCCTCTTATGTGTGAACATACCTGGCAATGAAGCTCTTTCTGATTCTGATTCTTTTATCAGGCCGGGTCGTGCCAATAGCCTGGGAGCATGAACAGTAAGGCTGAAATCATGTCGTGTTTCCACTGTCGGGCTAGTAGCTTGCAGCGGGTCATGCAAACCCCACCCCCCAGATTGTCCCCCGAATTAAACGTCACACAACCTGCCCAGTTTAGCGGGAATCAGGCAGGCAGATAAAGCACATCATGGCATCATCACAAAATGATTAAAATGAAAACAACCGAAACAAACAAATGACACGTTACTGTACAGCATTACATTATATGTCTATATGCACATGGCCTGTGTATTTTCATTCATTATATTCGTTTACTCACAGACCGACTGTTGGCATTGCACATCGAGTGGTCTCCCCACTATCGGATATTGTTCACATAGCTTCTCTGTGAACTATGGCCCTTTGAAGTAAATGTTGCTCATGTTAAACCTGAAAGCATGTGCAAATACCACATATATTACCATTATACCACTTTTTTTTTTTTGCTCAACTTACTGTACTTCATAGTTTCAGTCGTGTTAGTGAAATGTCCTTTGTGAAATGATGTGGGTTCTTATGCTGTGTTCACACCAGATGCGAAACGTGCAAATAAATTGCGCTATTCGCACGTAAATAGATGCATGAACATTTTGAGTTTACTCGCTTCATCTTCGCGTCAAATTCACTTCACAATATATGTGGATTCGCATCATAAGCAGGGCTTCTGTCTGCCCGGTGACTCTAGCTTCGATGCTAAATGGCTAACATGGATTTTATTAAGAGATTAGCTTAGTTTATGTGCTTTAGGAAGACTGAAAAACAGCGTTGAATTGTTTGGAGCCATGTCTAAGTCCACTAGATCCATTCTGAAGTGCACCCAGCTCTGTGAGTTCATAAACTCTTCCAAAAACTTAACCTAGATGATTTCATTGGTGCTTCCAACTGAGCCAAGCCTAGTTTGATGAACTGTTGTTCGGTGTTGGCAGGACACTAACAACAGGCGCTATGTCAATATCACGCCCCTACAAGAACAAGCTCCTGATTGGTTAACGTGCAAAACGCTCAACTCGCACCACCTTATTCGCACAAATTTTGCCTCAGGATGTCTATTTGTGTCTTTGCATTCAACCTCTGGTGTGAATGCAGCATTACACAGAAAAACGCATGCAACATATTTCATCGTAGCATTCTAAGCAGTGACAAATACATTGCATCATTACATTATTATTATCAGATAAATTATGTTAAGAAGTCAGATAAACCATATGTTGTCAAATGAAAGCAGTTATATCCTATACATCCTATGTTACTTATTTACTTTGTGACTCGCGAGAAGGTAAGAGAGAGACAGCGCCCTCTGAACTTCAAAGGAAATTTACCACTGATCAGTTCACTGTATTTTACACACATGATGTGCAAGACAATCTCAGCTTTTGCTAAATTGTAAATGCAATTTTACGTCAATATATAGTTTAGCCATAACATAAATATTACTGTTCATCTATAGTTAATGTTGAAAAACCATGGTTAATTTGTAGTTACCAAGGTTGAAAGGCAAGGCAAGTTTATTTATATAGCACATTTCATACACAATGGCAATTCAAAGTGCTTCATAATAAACAGGAATAAAAAGAGACAAGTATAAGAAAATAAAAACAAATAATAAAAATGATTAAGATTAAAATGTGTTAAAATGGGTCATAAAAGAATGAAAAAGAAAAGAAAGACATAATAGTGCGATCTGTCAGACGTAGCACAGTGCTCATTCATTAAAGGCACAGCTAAAACAGATGTGTTTTCAGTCTTGTTTGGAATGTGCCTAATGTTGGAGCACATCTGATCATTTCTGGTAGCTGATTCCAGCAGCGAGGGGCATAGTTGCTAAAGGCTGATTCACCCTGCTTTGACTGAACTCTTGGAATTTCTAGTTTATATGATTCTAAATATCTGAGTGTTCTATTAGGTTTGTATTGAGTGAGCATATCTGTAATGTATTGAGGTCCTATGCTATTTAGTGATTCATAGACAAGTAATAATACTTTAAAATCTATTCAGAATGTAACTGGAAGCCAGTGTAAAGACCTGAGGACAGGTGTGATGTGCTCTGATTTCCTGGTTCTGGTCAGAATCCTGGCCGCAGCATTCTGGATGAGCTGTAACTGTCTGACTGTCTTTTTGGGAAGACCAATGAGGAGGTTGTTACAGTAATCCACCCTGCTGCTGACGAAAGCATGAACTAGTTTCTCTAAGTCTTCACTGGAAACAAAGCATCTAATTCTTGCAATGTTTTTAAGATGATAGTATGCTGATTTAATAACTGCTTTGACATGACTATTGAAACTCAGATCTGACTCCAGAATCACACCACGATTCTTGACCTTATTTTTTGTTGTTTGACCTTTAGAGCTAAGGTACGCATTCACCTTGAGAACCTCATCTCTGTTCCCAAACGCAATGACTTCAGCTTTCTCTTTGTTTAACTGAAGAAAGTTTTGGCACATCCAATTGTTCATTTCATCAATGCATTGGCAGAGGGTGTCAATAGGGCTGTAGTCATTATGCAGTAAGGCTAAGTGCTGTAGATGTTTCATCAGCATAGCTGGGGTAGGAGATTTGGTTCTTTCTCATTATTTGGCTCAGTGGGAGCATATAAAGGTTAAACAGGAGAGGTGCCAGAATTATGCCTTGTGGGACTCCACATGTCATGGGTGTCCATCTTGACCTATGGTCACCTACACTGACAGAGTAACCTCTCCCTTCAAGGTAAGATCTGAACCATTTGAGGACCGTCCCAAACAGCCCAACCCAGTTTTCAAGCCTATCCAGAAGTATGCTGTGATTGACCGTGTGAAATGCAGCACTGAGATCGAGCAATACCAGCACTGTTAGTTTGCCTGAATCTGTATTTAGGAGGATATCATTGATTATCTTTATAAGAGCGCTCTCTGTACTGTGATGTGCTCTGAAACTGGATTGAAAATTGTCTAAGCATCCCTTGAAGTTTAAGAATTTGTTAACCCTGTTAAAAACAACTTTTTCAATGATTTTGCCAATGAAAGGGAGATTTCAGATTGGTCTGTAACTGCTCAATAGTGTGTTATCAGATTGCTCTTTTTCAAGGGGGTTTAACAACTGCAGTTTTAAGTGAGTTTGGAAAAATCCCTGAGAGAAGTGAAGCATTTACCACTTTTAGGAGATCCATTTCTAAACTGTTAAACACCATTTTGAAGAATGATGTAGGGAGCGTGTCAAGACTGCAGGTTGATGTTTTCATAATTTGCATGATCTCTTCTAAGATTTTACCATCAATTGCCATGAAATCAGACATAATGTCTGATTTCTTAAGTTGTGGTTGTGAGCTTGTCTGACGTCAACACATAGGCCAAATTAAGTCAAATGAAAAAGATATTCTAATGAACAACTGCTAACATTAGATCAAACTGGCAGCTTTAATATTCTTTGGAAGGATATACTGCGTTCCTTCTCGATGACACTAGTTTGACAGAATATACGTTACCATTCTTCTCTCCAGCTGTTAGTTTGCTTATAGTGAGAGATAGGGGGGAGTTTAAACTTGTTTGACATACAACATTGCAGGAATATTTAGCAGGAAATAGCTGTAGAAACTGCCAGTCCACACGCAACTATAAAAACTCTTAAGGGATGATTTACGGTAAATAATCATTAAAAATATTGAAAATTGTTATTCATTGAATTTAATGTTATGTCCTTCATATTTGGAATATAACACGCAAATTCAAGACTTCACTCTGTCTAGTCCAAACAGCAGCATCTGCATTTTTTTCTGTCTTTTACTTGAGATCATATGTGTTTAGATCAATATCAAGGTGAATGATCGGCCTTCAGCGGTGTCATTTGCATTATACTGAACTGAGCTAAACTGAACTGAACTACCAGCTGTTTCCATCCACCTATTTTTATGTGCATTTTGGATATGTGCATAAAAATGTTTGATGAAAACGCCAAGATGCACATACATTTTAAAAATGTGATTAAAAATCGTATGCACATGAGTAGGATAAACCTTTTATTAGATAGGAAAAAATGTGCATAAACTATGATGGAAAAACTACTGAACAATAGTATGCGCATTAGTGATTTTATTATAAGAGATCGTGTGATGATAAAAAAGTGTGTGAATGGACAAACCAAGCTGGCTGAGCACGTTGTAAAACATCTGTAATCTTGTTTTGGTCATTCTAAAACACTGTAACCATTTCAGTATTAGTGTTATTATATTATTAATTACCTGCAGAATTGTCAAGAGCATCTGTGCTCTGCGTCTCAGGCCTTCAAACACCACCACGTGTTTATTGCGTGATGGCACTAGTCTTCTGAGGCGTTGGTCATTTATTAAATAAGGAAAAGATTAAATTAGCTTCTCCTACTGCAGCAAATTCCATTTTTACTTTTGATATTTAGCTCCAGTTAATCAGGAAGTGACAATTTTAGTTTTTGTTCCCTTTGACTCATTGGATGGAAACGCTGCTTTATTTGCATGTCTTTTATGTGATATTCCAGTTTTGCTCATAAATTTAATTTGCATCTTTGAATGGAAACATGATATCATTTATGTCAAACTGAACTGAAACAAGGGCAGCACAGTGGCGCAGTGGGTAGCACAATCACCTCACAGCAAGAAGGTCACTGGTTCGAGCCCTGGCTGAGTCAGTTCTGCATTTCTGTGTGGAGTTTGCATGTTCTCCCCGTGTTTGCGTGGGTTTCCTCCAGAATTAAAACTCGGTTCTTTGTGAGGTGGAAGTTACATTGATGGTGTTGTTTTATGAGAGGTCTATCCCGGATGGCGCCACCTTTATCACCACGCACGTACAATACACATTTAAACATGACCAGAGTTGGGGGTAACATGTTCCACAGTATCGCATTACTGTGTTCCAATTACATTTTTGGGGAAGTAATTTAATAAATTACATTTTAAATTTGTGTAATTTGATTACAGTTACTAAAGTCAGTGTAATTGCATAACTTATTTTACAAATATATTTTTGGAAGAAAAATGCTTATTTTAAATCACGTTTTCCATCATTTATTAAGCATGCGCTTTTAAATTGATGGAGAATGCAAGCTGTAATGGCTGCTGTCGAGAGTGGTTGCTTCTTCAAGTGGAAATACAGACATTACTTTGATTTCATTGAGTGTAAAAACTAAAATATTGGAGTAAAATGCTGTCCTGTCTCTAAAGAACTTTCGACTGCTTTTAACTCGACCAGCACCTTGTTTAAACACTTGAATAGAAAGTATTCTGCTACAATACTTGTCACCAAGGAGGACATCGGCACCCAAAAACACGACGGCCCAACTCAGCCTAAACAGGCTAAATTGAATTTTTGGGCAGGATTGGGAGTGAAGGTATTTTCTAAATGTGAAAAGAATCCAGCACACACGATCTAGGCAGGGGCGAACCATGGTTACAACGTATCAGTCTTCTTCTGTTCTTTTCTTGTTTAATGGTGAGCATTATCGCCACCTACTGTATTTTACAAATATGGCGATCATGACCGTCCGTCCGACCATCTTTGCCATGAACAGTTTAGGGTTTCCCATTTCAGTCATTATTTCATTATTATATCGAAATGATCATTTTAACATCTGTGCAGTTTGGGTACTTAAATTATGTAAATAAAAATTATTAGTTAAAACACTTACGACTTTATTCACGTATCCACATACACAAAGATAACATTATAGACTGCCTAATTGTAGGATTAAGTGTAATAAACTAATTCAGGATCTTAATGTTGTCATACTTAATTGTTTTGTAGTTAAACATAAAAACAAACAATAATGTGTTTATTGTTTTCATAGCGCTTCACTTTTTCCACATTTCTTTACGTTACAGCCTTATTCCAAAATGTATTTATTTATTTTCTCAAAGTTCTACACACAATACCCCATAATGACAATGTGAAAAAAAAAGAGTTTTTGAAATTGTTGCAAATTTATTATAAAAAAACCCTAAAAAATCACATGTACGCAAGTATTTACAGCCTTTGCCGTGAAGCTTTAAATTGAGCTCAGGTACATTCTGTTTCCACTGATCATTCTTGAGATGTTTCAACAGCTTAATTGGCACCTGTTTTCATTGTTCACCTGTAGTAAATTCAGTTGATTGGACATGAATTGAAAAGGCATACACCTGTCTATAAAAGGTCCAAGGGTTGACAGTGCATGTCAAAGCACAAAGCAAGCATGAAGACAAAGGAATTGTCTGTAGACCTCCGAGACAGGATTCTCTGGAGGCACAAGGCTCGGGAAGGTTACAGAAAATATTCTGCTGCTCTGAAAGTTCTAATGAGCACAGTGGCCTCAATCATCCGGAAGTGGAAGATGTTTGAAAGCACCAGGACTCTTCCTTAGGCTGGCCGGCCATCTAAGCTGAGTGATCAGGCGAGAAAGGCCTTAGTCAGGGAGGTGATCAATAACCCGATGGTCATTCTGTCTGAGCTTCAGCGTTCTTCTGTGGAGTGAGGAGAACCTTACAGAAGGACAACCATCTGTGCAGCAATGCACCAATCAGGCCTGTAAGGTAGAGTGGCCAGATGGACGCCACTCCTTAGTAAAGGGCACATAGCAGCCCACCTGGAATTTGCCAAAAGGCATCTGAAGGACTCTCAGACCATAAGAAACAAAATTCTCTGGTCTGATGAGACTAAAATTTAACTCTTTGGAGTGAATGCCAGGCGTTATGTTTGGAGAAAACCAGACATTGCTCATCACCAGACTAATACCATCACTACATTGAAGCATGGTGGTGGCAGCATCATGCTGAGGGGATGTTTTTCAACAGCAGGAACTGGAAGACCAGTCAGGATAGATGGAAAGATGAATGCAGCAATGTACATCCTGAAAAAAAACCTGCCTCAGAGTGCTCTTGACCTCAGACGGGGGCGACGGTTCATCTTCCAGCAGGACAATGACCCAAAGCACACCGCCAAAATAACAATGGAGTAGCTTTATAACAACTCGTGAATATCCTTAAGTGGCCCAGCCAGAGCCCAGACCTAAATCCTATTGAATATCTCTGGAGAGCAATAAATGTGGAGAGCATCACATCACCTTCCTGCATATGTCACAAATTATGTGACATCACTCGGACAGAGGAGCTTGGCCACATGCACACATGCACTTAAGGGCCTTAATTTTCTCATTATTAATTTATCAACTTTTAATACTTTTTAAACCCTGTAAATGTAAACATCTTTTTATTGTTTATAAAGATGTATTATAGGCTTGCTATTAATAACTTGCTATTTCCTTCATTGTAATGAATCCATTATATAAATTAAACCTGTTCAATTTAGTTTATATATCTCTGAAAAATGTTTCAGCAAAGGAGTATCTGCTAACTATTATATTGACTCTGTCAGATAAATAATAGGTGCGTTCAACTTCATGCAGCACTGCGCAGACCGATTGAAATCTGTTTTAAAGCGGTGCACGCTGGTTAAAGATTTTGTCCGGATTAAAGCTGCGATCACACTGGACTTTTTTCCCCATAGACTTCCATTCATACACGCGAATGCATCAAACCAGAAACGCAGGGTCAGAATTTCGCAAGCTCAAACTCTAGTGTGACCGCAGCTTTATGCCGCGCTGACGCCACGTGATGGTCACTTGTGCCATCAAAGTACTACCGCACAGCGTTCCGAGATCTGACAATTACCGGTGCAGCATCTAAAGAGTGACTGCAGGAGCTGCGATGACGACACCGATATTACACGATTGGCCGAGTTCACAGCATGACAACAACCATGTGTGTTTCGGGTTTATTATTGGACAACTTCCGTCTCACAAATTTCAAAACAAACAATCAACTTTTTATGCCATCTCTATCTTGTACACGTCATGCTTATTAAAACACTATAAATATTTTACTGCAGTAATCATCTTTTGTTAAATAATTTGTTTTTAATTACTACTTTTTTTATACAGACTACTGTATTCAGCTCTATAAATGATTTAAATGATATATTTTAGTAAATAACCTAAATAATAACTTAAATAATTCTTACAGACGTGTAATAAAATAATCATCATTGATGCTCACACCCCTATAAAGGTTTCTTAACAAATTAAGTAAAAAAAAAATTAAATATAAAAATATATGATTAATAAATATTTTATTCCCTGTCTAGCCGTTTATGCAGACATTTTAAAAGTGATATTGACATACCTGCTCTTTCTGGGAAATTTCTACTTAAAGTGTAGCTCATTTATTTTGCTCCTTTTGTTCAATCTTTTTGGATTAAAGTGCTTTTTTTAAATGCTTTCATTATCCAAAATAATCCTATTCGTGGATATTTATTTCCTTTTTATGTGCTCTCTCGTTTCCCTTATTTCTCAGGCGTTTGTTATATAGGCTACTTAAATTTAATTTGTATATTCCTTGTTGTTTAAAATTGAACTAAAGTTTGTAGAGACTGTATTCTGTTTTATTTGTACTGTCAATCTTTTGTTGTTAATGCAATAAATAAATAAATAAATGATCTCGCCATGGTCATCATTAAGACTGCAGCAACTTTGAGCCCCGAAGTGTCCGGCTTGACGTCTCCGTTTTCAACTCCGTCCCCGCCTGCGCTGGGCTAATCTTGGCTGCAGCCGTGCTTAATCAAAGTCCTTTTATTAAAGTCCTTTTAGCTAAATGTCGAACGCACCTACTGACTGATCATCTATGATGACTGATAGAAAACTGCTCAGTCTATTATATTGAATGGCGATCTAAAACGTTCCCTATTCACTCGTCTCGATCGCCATATTTGTGAAATATTATACACTATTGTTTATTGTGTACAATATTTATTAACAATATAAAAATATATTGATTACGAGGTACAAGAAGACGTTCATAACATTAAAATCCGTCGTAATATCCGTGGTTCGCCCCTGCAGGTTTTCTAGGGCGCTAACCACCATTTCCGGTGCTTTGTTTCGTTTTTGAAAAAGTCACCCGTCAAAAAAAAACCAAAAAAAAAAAAAAAAACTGGCAAACACAAGATTTAATCTTTCTGAGGAATTTCACTTTTTATTAAAAATAACAAAATGAAATTGAAATATATTAATTTCTCCCATTATAATCAGATTTTAACCTTGTATACCGAATCTCTTATGAGAGAAATAAATCACTTCTGTATTCAAGTCATTTACCTTATTCGAGTTCTCTCTGTTATGGTTTTCCCTTTATAATATGTAGCTCGTACATAAATTCCAGTTCATTGCCATGAATATTTCTTTCAATAATTTATCTCTTGTTATTTTCGTTTAAATCAAGCTATGGAGAGTTGCAATGGCCTACTTCACCTACAATAAAATACAATAAATGTATGTGTTTACATATAAAAACAAGTTAATAAAAGACATGTGACGTCGTTTCCGTTTTACCCGCCGCACTGGATCGAACAGAAGAAAGGACATTTTGTGCTGTTAAACAAAATGCGTTTTTCTTCTTAGCATAGGTGAGTCGATCGTTTTGTAACCTTTCTGCTGTCACAAGGCACGGTTTAATCGCAGTTGTGGGATTGTACGTTTTGCTTTTTGACATCTAACATTAAACAGAATAACTCGCTGTCTGATGCAACACCCAAAGTCCTCGGTAGAAAATGGCAGTGCTTCTACTGTCTGTTGACTGCAAAATAGGGGATTTTACCAGCGGCTCCCACTCACAGGTCAAACTCGTGGTCTGCATGCAGACGAAATGAGTCATTTCGAGCAGTTTCTTATTCCAAATGTATAATTCGGTAAATAGACACAAAATACCAGAACAAGGATTGGAAACTTTTGCCTGTCATGTCGTCATCATTTAGCGGAAATGCTTCACGTTATTGTTGTTGTGTTTTTTTGCATTATCCTTAATATTATGATTTGTTTTATTGTTGTAAATAACTTTTGACAACTTCTGTTGTAATCATAGATATCTATGGGTTGTAATAAGGTGCTATATAAATAAAGGTTAAAGAAAAGAGCTCAGTGTTTTAAATGTTGTCTGGCTTCCGGAATTGAAATCGCATAAGTAAATCTACGTGTACATTAATTCGTTTAAGGAATGAGGAAGTGAAACTTAAAACAGGAAACAAGAATTAAAAGTTTCAAATCTAAAGTTAAAAAAATAAAGAGAGTATAGAGTGTAACACCAGTGCATTTTAACCTTATTTTAAACCACATTTGTTCATTTATGACCAATAATGTCATATATGTGTACATGAAATAATTGTTGACATTGTAATTATGTAGTGTTACTAAAAGTTAACCTAAATGATTTGAGGAGTAAATCTCAGCCTCCAAATTCCATAATCCAATTTTTTTTTTTTATGGAAATATTCTAGTGTTCATTGTTAATGATTTGTCAATCCACATAATTTAAAAAATCTTTACCTTTTGTAATTTTTTTATAATAATAATAATACAAAAACAAAAAAAAACTACTGCAGATCATAACATGATGACGTGTGATTATCACTCTCTTGCAGCAAGAAAAAAAACACTAATCAGAAAGTAAAAAACACTAAAGGACAAAAGTGAGTTCTGTGCCTGTTTAGTTTAAACAATACTTTTTTTCAACAGGGAAAATGGTTGCGAAATCCACTTCATTAAAGTATTTATTACATTTTCAATAATGATTTGTTTCCTGTTAACTGCAGTTTAAGTCTTACCCACATGTTGAGAAAAACTGGACATCCGTTTAGATCTGTGTATTTAACATATAACTCTCTTTGTTATTTCCAGATTCCTGCATCATAGGGGAAAGCACATACCTCCAACATCAGTGTGCTGTTTGTTCAAGATTTAATTTAATTTTTTTAATAAGGTCATGTATTCTACCATGGACGACTAGACCCCATTCAGGGGATGTCCAGCAGAGAGAAAGATTTGAATGAAAACACCCTGTGGTCACATTTTAGTGTTTGTACGTTAGATTTCTTACTAATATGTTACACTTCAAAGAAGTCACTCTTTCACTTTTAAAAATGTGTTTTGGTTTGTGTAATAGTGGTGTATTTCTCAGTGATAAAGGTTGAGCTTCCAGAGTCTCTGGAATGAACCTCTAAACGTCATCATGTTTATTTAACCCAGCTTTTGTTTGCTGAGGATTAAGTTGTGCATCACATTGTGTTCATGCGGTTTTAGTTCAGGGCACATGTCACCAGTTCTGTGATGAAACCCACTTAGGCCACTGTTTTGTAATCCAGGCGTGTTGTAAGGACATAAAGATGAATCATTTTTCGTAAGTGTTTTTTAAAGGTTGTGTAATCCAGTTTGTCTTACAAACACAGTTCATCGTCAACATCTACATGCGCACACACAAACACACACAGGGTATGACAATCAAGCCTTTCTCTCTGCTGGCTATCCCCTTCCCCATTTCTTTTTCTCAAATGGAAATATTACAAAACAGTGCTTTCTTACGAGGTTTGTGTCGTACCAGTGGTCCTGCGGATTTACAGTATGATAACTCCTCTGAACTCTTTCGTATTTCGACATATGCCAAGTTCCCCACCACCTCATCGGTGACTGAAAGAAGTCTTGCACGAGCTGGCTTTTATTACACTGGACTGGGCGATCGTGTCCAGTGTTTCCGCTGCAATGTGACTGCTGACAACTGGCAGTCCGGTGACTGTCCTGCAGAGCGCCACAAACAGCTATCCCCCAACTGCAGCTTCATCCAGAGTTTACCTGCCACCGCAAACCTCCTGTCCTCCTCTCACTCTGCTTTTTCCCCACTTCGCAATGTAGCTGTCCTGCAGCTGTCCGCCCCTGCAGCCCCGTCAACCACTGCCCCGTCATCTTCTGGACAAACAGAGGAGCAAGTGGGTTACCTAAACATGGGATTCACCAACCTGGCTCCCTCCAGTCCCATTTCATCTCGTGGAGTGGAGGATATGTCCCACCAACGCCCGCCTGCTTGTCACAATCCTGGTATGCGTCGGGAACAAGAACGCCTTGACACTTTTCAGAATTGGACTCTTGCTACAGTTACTCCAGCCGAGCTTGCCAAAGCTGGTTTGTACTACCTTGGCCAGGGTGACAGGGTGGCGTGCTTCAGTTGTGGTGGCCAGCTTGGCAGTTGGGAACCAGGAGATCGAGCGGTATCTGAGCATCAGAGACATTACCCCAACTGCCGATTCGTACGAGGTGATCGTGCTGATAACATCCCTTTATCTGGTGGCGGACTTTCAAATGTTTCCAACTCTGCGATGCAACAGTGTGAAGAAAGGTTACTCACATTTGTCAACTGGCCTTCTAGAATACCTGTTCGGCCAGATCAGTTGGCTAAAGCTGGTTTTTACTATGTTGGTAAGATCCTTGGACACATCAGGTTACTCAAGGTCTAAAGTTTGTGTATGCTTATGATTATTTAATTCTCCTTGTTCCGGTAGGTCGAAATGATGATGTAAAATGCTTTTGTTGTGATGGTGGACTCAGATGTTGGGAGTCTGGTGATGATCCCTGGGTTGAACATGCCAAGTGGTTTCCAAGGTAATTAAGAGAGGCTTTTGGAGTCATTTCATAATTTTACATGATGACATTGTGTGAACATGCATTTATTTTCTACTAGATGCGAATACCTGTTGCAAGAAAAGGGCCAAGAGTTTGTTCACCAAATTCAAGCAAGATTTCCGAGACTATTTGAACAGGTACGTTAAAAGTAGGAATGTACAGATATGGGCTTTTTGACAGATACAGATAACCCTTTAGATTCGGAGGCTGATATATTAGTCGAAATTTTTAAATGACATAATTTTTTTTTCCTTATGACTGCAAAAACTATAGTTAACTAATAAAGCAAGCGATTTTAACTTAAGAAAAGTTTGAACTGATCTCTGAACTTTTGTTCTATGGTCAAAATCTACTGCCTGACAAAATAAAAATCATAAAATATCAAGCGAGTCACTGCACATTACCCAAAACCAAAATACCAGTAAAATAATAAAACAGTGGGAGGCAGCATGAGTGTAAAGTGGTTCAACTTGTGGAAATAATATAAATTTGATCAGCTTAAAGATATTAGCCTTATTTTGTTATCAGACCGCTAATTACAACATTAACAAAAATAGCATTTATCAGCTGATAATGATATGGCCACATTGTGTCCCTTATTAAAAGCATTGTTGTCGGTTGTTATTTAAACACTGTGATCGACATCTCACCACTTTCACACGTCTTACAGCTCTTAACCAATGGAGACAGCAACTCTAGAGAATTTGTTGATCCACCTGGTAAGTCATTTTCCAGTGAGTCAACCTTATATCTAAAGGAATCTGTTCAGCCTAATTGAATAAGACTTTGTATTGCCTTCATATGTAGTTGTACACCTGGGTCCTGGAGAAGACCGCTCAGAAGATGCAGTGATGATGAACAACCCTGTGGTGAAGTCTGCTTTAGAGATGGGATTTGAACGTGGCCTGGTGAAGCAGACTGTTCAGAGCAAAATCCTTACAAGTGGAGAGAATTACAAAACTGTTCAGGAGCTGGTGTCTGATTTACTAAGCGCAGAAGATGAGAAGAGAGAGGAGGAGAGAGAACTGCTTGCTGAAGAAATGGCTTCAGGTATTCCTCCAAATAAAGCCCACAGCACTTAACTCAAACGTTTGACTTGATTAAATCTAACTCTACTTGCGTTTTTTTACAGATGGTTTTACTTTTCTTAAGAAACATCATGCTGCTTTGAGTCAGCGTCTAAAAAGTGTGCAGAGCTTAATGGATCATCTTCTGGAGGAAAATGTCATCTCACAGAAGGAATATGACAATATTCGCAACTGCACTTCAGTCAAGCAGCAAACAGGCCAGCTTATCGATTTAGTGCTTTCAAAAGGAAACGCAGCAGCAGAGGTTTTTCGCAACTGGATCAAGAAGAATGACGTGTACCTGCTGAGAGAACTGATGGGTATGTTATATGTGAGGAAAAAAAACGTCTGTAATTTTTCAATGTTACATGTTGTTAGTCTGTGTCAGTGTGAAGTTACAAGGCTAGTAGCTAGGAAGACTTAAAACAAGGTGATGCCTTTTATAAACGCCCTGAAATCAGCAGGGAGAACTCCACAACAAACCTAAATCACAACATATAATTTTTACTTTTTGTTCTTACTGCAATTTCAGCCCAGACAAATGAAGCTGCATCACCGAGTCAAGATCTTTCAGGTATATTCCACATGAGAAAAGGTTTTCTTTTGATTTTGCCCCTTTTTTTATCTCTAGCCATCACACTAAGGGAATCAGTTAGAGATCCCACTCTGGACCCGAGAGTTTGTATGAAGTGACAGATGGTGTTCATTGTTTTCACAGATTTGCCTATGGAGGAACAGTTGAGAAGACTTCAAGAGGAGCGCACATGCAAAGTGTGCATGGACAAGGAGGTCAACATTGTCTTCATACCTTGTGGTCACCTAGTGGTATGCAAAGAGTGTGCACCTTCCCTGCGCAAATGCCCCATATGTAGAGGAATGGTTAAAGGCACTGTTCGTACTTTCCTCTCTTAAAATATTAAAGAAACTCTGAGAAAATATCTAATGTTTGATCTTTTTAATTCATAAACATCTTTTTTTGTGTGTGGATAAAATACAGAACTATTAGCATTTTGCACTTAATTTAAAGTTTCATTTCAGATTAAAAACATGCCTATAAATAAAACATTTAGTGTTTTAGTTCATTAATGTAAACCATGATTGCTAGTTAATCTGCAAAAGGCAGAAGAGTAAAACAAATCTTTATATGTCCAGGTCTTGAAGGTTACCCCAGCTTGGCCCTACTTTAACTTTTACTCTGAGCTTCACATATAATTTAACAACACACTCCATTTCTCGCTTCACAATTTGTGCAACCTGTGGAAATGATCAAAAGTACATTCGTCACTGTTGTACTCATTTATATACTCTGCTAAAATAACATTTAGGAATTTTTTTTGCCTAATTACCTGAATGACATCTTCCTCTGCGACCTCGTAGATGAGTTCATCGTGCAGTTGAAGTATAAAGTAGCCTCCTCTAAGGGGTCTAAACTGATTTCGGTGTCGACCACCTGAACAAAACATTATATCACAGGTGTCAAACTCTACTAAAGCTGCGTCCTAAATGGCACACTATGCTCTTACACACTTAATAGCATAGTATATGTATGTAGTTTCGTCCCAAATGGAACAATAATGTTTTTTACTGAGCAGAAATTCAAACCGTTTCCCAGATGACGTCTGACGGTTGCCAAATTAGCGTAATGTCCAAACTACCAAATAATACCTGCCATGAGTATAACCGCATTCACCGTCGGGAGGCGCTATATTCACTCTTGTAGGAGAATTTTGCTTTCACAATCCAAAATAAATAAAGTAATCTAACATGAGCACCTGATAGCTCCGCTACGAGCAAAGCAGTGGTTAAGTGCGTGAAGTGTCCATCACTCCACACTTCATTTTAATGGTTGAACAAGTGCACCATCTGGGTATTTAAAGTGCTCTTTTTTTTCAGAGAGTGTGAATGCACTACTTACACTATTTATACTACAAAATGGTGTAGAATAGTGCATAAGTATGCAATTTGGGACGCACCTACAGTTTAAGCTGCAGTCACACTGCACTTTTCTCCCCATAGACTTCCATTCATAAGCACACGAATGCTTCAGACCGGAAACGCAAGCTCGTGCGACAAGTTTCGCAGTTCTCTGCGTTGGAAAGTTCAAGCTTGTTGAACTCTGACCTATGAAATTGCATAACTTGACTGCATGAAACCAATCGAGGTTAAAAACATGACCTCTCTGGACAGAAATTTAAAAATTTGGACCAAATCGCTCGCTTTTTAAAATGTCTGATCATCTGGTTTAATCCCACCCCTTTTTGCACCAGCTTACTGCAAAATTTCGCAAGCTTAAAATCTAGTGTGACCGCAGCTTTAGTTCCAACCCTAATTAAACACCTGATCAAACTAGTTGAGTCATTTAGGATTGTTTGAAACCTACAGGTAATGCTGCAGTCAACACTGAAATTTTCTCCCCATAGACTTCCATTCATACGCACGCGAATGCGCCAGACCGGAAACACAAGCTAGTGCGACAAGTTTTGCAGTTTGCTGCATTGCAACGTTCAAGCTTGTGAACTGACCTGCGAAACCACATCACTTGACTGTGAGACCAACCGAGGATCAAAACATGACCTCTCTGGACAGAAATTTTTAATATGGAGCAATCGCTCACTTTTTTAAATGTCTAATTATGTTGTTTAATCTCGCCCCTTTTCGCATCGCCATACAACAGAATTTCGCAAGCTCAAAACACTAGTGTGACTGCAGCTTAAATGTGTTGGAGCAGCTGCGGCCCTCCAGGAACTAAGTTTGACACCCCTGCATTATATATTAAATACACATCCCATATTTAAATGTTAAAATCTGGAAATAACGTCATACCTAATCTGATTGGAGGGTGTTGGTGTGATGTGGGCACTCCAGGAAATGCTTCTTCTATTCTGCGCTGGATGTTGATGGTTGCTAATTTCACAATGTCAGCAGCAGAGCCCTGAACAGTTGTGTTTACTGCCTGTCTCTCTGCCTAAAAAAAGAGAGATTAAATTAAACTCTTATTCCACACTAGATACTTTTTTTATGGAGGGCTCATATAGACTTACGTGAGACTTGATGTACACATTGGAGTCTTTTATTCCAGGCAAGAAACGCTTCCTGCCGAGTAATGTCTTTACATAACCGTTTTTCCCACACTTCTGCACAGTTTCACGCAGAAAGTTTTGTATGCCTTAATGAACAAAAACTCAACACTGTAATCTTTCTTGTAAATTTAAAGTACACATGAAGTCAAAACTAGCCATATTGATTTTGTTAGCTCACATTGCTAGATTTGTGGTAAACAATTCATCTATGAATGTCTTTCAAAAGTTTGCCTTGGTAATCGTTAATTAAAATCTGAAAATGCACTTCCTGTTTGTGTTCAGTTAAATTCTCAGATTACATCTTTCTGAGGTATTGAGCATGGTTACACTCCACTAACTGTCAGTTTTGTCAGCGCTATGATAACAAACAGAAATGGCAAGGAGGAGGTGTCTGTTAGATTGTGATAACTCCCCTGAAACTATTTCCCAATCTTTCTGAATGAAATGGCTACTTTACTACATCCAATCAGCTCGCAGTGGGAAAAAAACAAGCTGTGCCCACTGTTTTCTCACATTAAATTACATTTCTCTAGGAACTGCATCACAATACGAAAAAAAAAACAGTCGCAGCTTCCAGTTCATGTGGACTTTAAATGTAAATTGTCACTTACCACTGTATCTGGATTTGAAGGTCTCAATGTAACAGGCAGCATCATTCTCCTCAATGCCCATTTGCTCTCCGAGTGACTTTGCACCCATACCATAAATTATTCCATAACAAATCTGTTGACAGAAATGCAAAGATTTACATGATAATAACAATATCTAATATTTTACATAAATTCTACTAGTTTAAAATCTATGTACATCAATAGCCAGTTTTCCATCCTAACATGAAAGGGAATCTTAGGGAATCTAAAAAAAAAAAAAGCTAATTCCAAATGCAAATTAGGTGCATTTCCATCAAGTTATGGAGAGGATGACTGTAGTATTGGTAACCTACTAAGCAACAGTAAACAAGGTAAGCATAGTTTTAAACCGCTGAATTGACACCTAGGTGTAAAGTCCAAAACCACTGACAGCAGGGGTGTCCAAACTCGGTCCTGGAGGGCCGGTGTCCTGCATAGTTTAGTTCCAACTTGCTTTAACACACCTGCCAGGATGTTTCTAGTATATCTAGAACACCTTGATTAGCTGGTTCAGGTGTGTTTGATTAGGGTTGGAGCTAAACTCTCTAGGACACCGGCCCTCCAGGACCGAGTTTGAACATCCCTGACTTACAGGAAGTGTTATTTATTGTTAACTATTGTGATTTTAGGGATTTTTTTAGGGGGAAATTTGCCATTTCCATCTCTTGTTTCTCATGCGATACTTCAAATGCGCTGTAACAGGGAGATGGAAACCCAGCTATTGTGAAAACATGTTAATATAATTATTTTAATGAGTTGGAGGAGACTGAGAGCCATAGCAGAGGAGCAACACCTGTGCCACACACGAACACTTCCCATAGAGGAGTTTGGAAGGATAGAAGTAGGAATAATGACAGTGGAAAAAGAGAGAGGAACAGGCCTGGGAGATTAAGCTACAGTTTAAATTTTGTTCTTGCACCAGGCCTCCAGCCATTCCTTTTATTTTCACTTAAACTTTACATTCATCATTTGCTACTTCCTGCCTTTCCACTGTTATCACTCATTGTTTTATCCCTCTGAAGATGCTGTGTGGCACAGGTGTCATCGCTCATTAATATTTGCTCCACCAGCCTCCCACAGGTCTCAGCTCTACACCGCATGTTCAAATGTAGCAAACCTGTTTGGCCTGCTGTCTCATGTTATCATCAACTGAAGCAGGGTCCACCATTTTCCACTCAGCGGCTATGCTTTTGAACACATCTGCACCACTGTTGAGCACATGGAGGAGTCTTCTGTCCCGGGAGAGATGAGCTAAGATGCGGAGCTCCAACTGTGAGTAGTCAACAGCTAAAATCAGACCTCCTAAGATCGAAAATGAGGGAGTGTTAATGTTGCATAAATAGCGTAAATTTAAATGGATCCAGATAACTCAATGTTGAAGTTTCATACCTGAAAAGGGAACAAAAGCATGCCTCATGCTGACAGAAAATTGCATCCCTTTGTCTGGTGATTTGTCTGAAACTTTTAAAAGTGGTGCCAACTGTCGAACTATCTTTGTTTGTTTACACCTGAAATAAACATAATTATATATATATAAATGGCTTAGTTTGTTAGAATAAAAATAAAAACAACAATGCAGAAATGTACCATGTCTTGCTTCCACCATTCTGTGATGTTTGACTTTCTTCTATAAGCGTTGGCATCTGAATTTCAAAATCTTTTGGGACATTTTGAATGTTTGGTTCAGTAAAGCTCACACGTCCTACAAGAGAAAGATTAAAAATCTCAAGATAATGCGGACACAAAACGTAAAGGATTTTCATTATGCTCCACACCTGTGGCAGTGTGCGACTGTGAAATTGGATGTATTCTGTCCATCTTCAGATGTGAGTGCCACTTTTTCTCTCGTTGCAAGGGGAAAACCACTTTTGTCAACGCATTTGTGATTCTTCTCCACTCAAGAATAACACCTGGTAAAGGGTGTATTGGCTTGAGCTTCTCTAAAACATCCTGATGAAACAACAAGAGTGCATTTAGAAGTGCATTTATTTCAGGTTTTAATGAATATTCAAAGACTGTAACATACCTTGGTTGTGCTGAACTGTTTAGAAAGTTTTATACGGGCTCCTGCTCTCCTAGTGTAGCCCAGTGTCTTCTTATTCTTAGGAGCATTTAAATCTCCATTGGGAGGCAGCTTCAACTCAAGAAACAATACCTGTGATTGTTGAGATTATAGAGGGTTTTAGGATAATGAATGTCTGTCACGAGGCTATCATTATTTTAAATAATTGAAGTATACTTCTGCTACGTCCTCTGGACTGGTCAGGGAGAAGCTGTGTCCTGCTAGCTGATAAGCTTGGGATTCAAGAGTACTTAGCTTGGCTTGCATGACATGTTTTTGAGCCTCACATTCAGCAATGCTAAAGCCAATTCCATTCAGCTCTAACAATGCCAGGCAGTACTGCGTTGGCATCTCTACTTTCTTGAAAACATCTACAAAAAAAAGTACAATTAGTAATTTCCTCCCATGTTCAATCCTGCTCATGGAGGGCCCATATACTGTTTAGTTCCACTCCAATAAAACATTTAAACCAGCTAATCAAAGTTCTCAGAATATTTTGAAATATTCAGGCAAGTGTGGTGGGGGTGGCAGGACACTGGCCTTTTATGAGCACGATTGTACATTACTGGTATAGTCAAGAGGTATAATGATGCTTGCTACCTAAGAAACCATCCTTTTTTAGAAGACAGTTGAGTTGGGTCATGACCCTGAAGACAAGAACAGACTCGATAGCAGCTCTGTAACGTCCAGGTTGACTGGCTTCTCCGTAGATTCCTAAACTCTGCACACCCTGCCCGGGACTAATCCCCTCCAACATTGGGAGGTCCTCAGTAGTGAAACTGGTCACCATGTTGTGGAGTGTACGCTCTTTGGAGCTTGAATCCAAAAGCCAACATGCAATCTATAGAAGAACAAAGAATTGAATGAAGTTGGATATCATACCTCATCAGATTCCAGATGCAAAGGATTTCTATCAAACCTTTGGGTCTTCAAATGTGCCACGCACAGTAAGTTCACATGCCAGCAGGAGTATCTTGTAAAGGTGAATGAAGTCATAGGTGACTGTCACACTTGATTCTTTTTGCAAGCAGGACTGAATCTGCTTCAGCCGCTCCTCAACTGTTAGCGTCTCATCAAGAGGAGGTGGCGCTAAACTGGCACTTACATCTGTATGTGGAAAGACAAAAAAATTTATGAATTCATTCAATTGCTTGCAAAAGTTGGCCCATTGGACCAAGTTTATTAGATTTAGTCCTCAATCAACAATTTAACAGTAGCTATGTTTCCATCAACCAATTTTACAATGTCACATAAAAAAATCCTTCATGAAAACGTTAAGTAAAAATGGGCATGATGGACCAGCATTACTGGACTAACCAGCGTATCGACCACATGGTAAAAGATCTGAAATGTTTTGTTCACTCTAAAATGCCCTAGCAAAAGTTAGTCATCAAAGTGGTTCTGTATTATTACCTCCAAGAACTGTCTTGAGCAGCTGCACTCCCAAAGAGTGGTCTCATGCCTCTAAAAGCCGCTGTGCTCCCAAAGAGTGGTCTCACACCTCTAAAAGCCACCGCAATACGTCCAAAAAAGTCATTGCATGGTGCTAGTCATTTATTATATTTAAAAAGGCTCACAGTGGCTTCTCCTACCACAGTAAATTCCTTTTATATATATATATATATATATATGGCACCAGTATCAAATACTGAAGATTATGTTGACTCGTTGGAAGGAAGCTGTGCTTTATTCACAAATGGTTCATGCAATATTCAAGTTTTGTACATATATCTAGTTGGCATCTTTAGATGGAAAAATAGCTAGTGTCAATTTTCCTACCTGTGTCTACAAGCTCCTGTTGTAGAGATACAAAATAAGCATCTTTTGCTCCCCAGCTTACAGATATGCCAATGACAACAAGATCCTCATATCCCTTCAGAAGGAAGCCATCTTTTCTTTTGTTCCTCATTGGGGTAGTAGCTTCAAAAAAAGAGTATTACATCAAATTAATTAACCAGGTGATAACTGAAACATACAATATGTTAGGACAACAAGTATAGGAAAAAAAATGTCTTACGTTTTTTGAATTTTCCACCTATAACAGTTTCAGGTTGCGCTGAGGTGCTGTCTGTCTTCTCACAGGCAACAGCAAGAGAAAATCTGTCTTTTGTTTTCCATTCTTTTACAAATGTTTCAAAAAGCCTTCGGTCGCTTGCCACGTCAATTATGGAAAATGTTTCTGGACTGCAGGAGTTAGAAGCAGGAAGTGAAGGACACTGAGAAAGTCTCATAGAGCCCTCGTCAGCCAGAGATGCATCTACCTCTGATGTTGAGTTTGTCCTCAGACAAGGTTGATGATCTCTCTGTGTACATGATTTGATATTTGGATCTAGTTCAGATCTCTGCTTTGGAACACTTTTAGGTGATTGTATAGCAGAGGTGGTCATTTTGACCCTTGGTGTGACTGGTTCTAAAACTTGTGTGGGAGGAACAAGGTCACTAGGAGTCACTTTCTTGGCCTGGACTATTACAAAGTCTTCAGATCTTGAGACTTCTGGACCTTCCTTCTCAATCCCTTTGTTTTTTGTTAGGGGGACAGCTTCTTCAAGGACAACAGCATTTTGTTCCAATAATGAATTTGACTGACCTGGTGCATCAGATACGGTTGAAAACTGATCAGACCATTTATCAAATAAGTCCTGCATTCCTGGGCTAATATGAAACGATGAACTACTTAATTGATGCCTTTCAGCTTTTTGCTGATGTTCATTTCTTTGTGACACATTCAGTTCAGACACTATGTCATCTGTGTAACTAGGCTTCTCTGCACTCAATCTTGGGCCATCACAAGCCTTGCTCATTTTTTCAAGGTACTGCTCTCCAATGATTAGTGAATCTCCCCATTCTGAAAGGTTGAAAGATGATTCCCCCCATTGGATTGCTTCCTGGTCCTCTGTTGGCAAAGCCTCTCTCCTCTCTGGAATGAGTTCTGGAGAAGAGCCTTTTGAATTAGAATGCACTTCAGCCTCCTGATCTTCCTTGTTGTCTTGATCTATTGCTGCCTCCTCCATGGCATCCAAGATGGAGTTGTCATAAAGGCTGTCAAACAGAAAGCTGCTGCTCCGATTGAAACTGTTGTGAGTAACATGATCTGAAGACTCAATATTTTCCCTTTGCTCAGCAGGTTTATTTGCACATTGCTCTTCTTCAGCAACTTGATTACTGTAATTTAAAATATTCTCTAACTGGCTGTCAGTAAGTGAAATGTTGTATTTTGGTTTGGCTTCGGTGGGCAGGACATTCTCATGGAGTGATAAACTTTCAAATGGGCCTTTGTTTTGCTCTTTAGATACTCGATTCTCCTTTTCTAGGAAAGACGACTGTTTGACAACTTTCTCACTTGCAGAATCAACTTGGTTATCCTGTTTATTTTCTCTGACAATGTTTAATTCACCATTCCTATGTGAAAAATCATGTTCGTGAAGAATTTTCTCAGTCTGTGTATCAAGTTGAAAACTATCACCAAACTCTTCTAATCCATTTGTGTACAAGTCAGGAGAGCTAAGCTTCTCAGAATTACACACTAAATCATTTTTTACTCTGGTGTTCATATGCAAGTCCCCTTCATTCTGATCTCTGCTGTTGAATTTCCCATAAATTTCTGCAACAATTTCTTCCTTTTCAGTTTGGGTTTCGTGATAAACGTCTGCATTTATATTTAAAGGTTTCATTTTTAATGTGCGCTTTTTCCACCTACCAGAGGAAAGCACACAGACATTTGTGACTTCCCCATTCGGCAGTGGAGCACATGAGCGAGAGTCTTTTTTTAACTCTGTGTCTTTGTTTAGTTTCATCTTGACTTGATCTATTCTACAAAGCTCTTCAGGTTTTGACATTTCTTTATGGTCTGTTGCAAGTCCTTTTTCACTTGCAATTCTCATCTTCACTCCATTGACTCTGGGTCCCTCTTCAGCACCTGCAGCATCCATCCTTCTGCGTTTTGAAACTGGACTTGCACAGTGTTGGTCACTGCCAGAGATGCAGGTATTAAGACATGAATTTCGCCTCTGAAGTGATTCAGATGATGATTCAACTGTCTGGTTACTGTCACAGCCCTTGTCTTTTGCATTTATAGATTTGAGAACTTTATGAAGTGCACTTGATTGCGGTTCACATTTCTTTTCAGGTTGGCATTCAGCAGATGATACACCCGAGTCAACGTCCATGGTTTTTTCTGAATTGGTAGTGGATTCTAATGGCCTCAAATGGGGATGTGAATTACTGTCAGAATTATTTTCCAGCAGTAACTTCTCTTCAGCCACATTTGACATTAAATCTTGGCCCCCTTCTTGTTCTGGGCCTCCTGACATGGACAGTGGTTCTGTGTTAAGTGATTTCACAGTTGAACTGGTATCTGGCTGAGTCTTTGCTGAGAGGCAAGCTGGGTTCCAATCCACTCCAAGAAGAGCCAGATCTTTCTGGAGGAGCAGCTGGGCTTCAGCCACGATCTGCTGGGCAGCTTCTCTTTCAGTCAATGCCTTTTTCCCACTGACCCAGATACAGCGCATACTCTTGCGTTCTTGAGCCTCCACCTCGCTCTCATCTACTGCCTGTCTGGAGCTGCAAGATTCAAATTACCAATGAATGACTCAATGTAATCTAGTAATAAATCAATATTAAAACTACACTTTAGGCAAAAAACCCATCATTATTTTCATGGTAGTAACTATTAACCATAATGACAATGGTATAAAATCTTAATGTATTATCTGACCAATAATAATCATTTAAATCTCTATCATTTTAGTCTTGCACCCTTAAAATGCATATATTTTGCAATAAATTAAGACAATTCAAACATTAAAACATCATCAAGTAACCCTTTTTATTACCTTTTAAAAGGAATAGCTTTCCTCAGGGCCTTCTCCACCTCCGTAACATCAGCTCTGGCCAACTCTGCTACCGTGACAAACCCAGAGCTGTAAAGTGTACGTGCTCTCTGGGCAGTTAGTAAAGAGATTCGAACTAGATCACACAACTCCCTCTGGACTCCAAAACTGAGACGACTCTGGAACTGGGACAGAAGCAGCTCTAGGTTGTGCCATCCAAGTCGATTACAGAAAACCGTAACCATACCTGAAAACAAAAGTATGCAATATACATGCATACATACATACATACATACATAAATACAATGACCAACATAAATAAGTACACCCCTTACAGATCTCTCTTTAAATTAATGTTTTCTAGGATACTATACAATAAAGATATTTGTGTATATACATTAGATTAGCCAAGACTGGAACTGATTTAATAATTAAGATTACAGTAGGGCTGGGCGATTTGGCCTAAAATCAAAATCTCAATTAATTAAACATTTTAACTCACAATTAATGGGCGATATTAATATTTTATTTATATTAATATATATATTTTATATATATATATATTTTATATAAATTAATATATTAATATTTTATTGATTTATTTTATGTTTTTGCCCTCATAGTTCACTGACAAGTTTTGTACAGTAAATATGCTCACATATTACAAGTGAGAGATTTTTGAATGAAGCATTGCTAGATTTTAAAATAACTGAAAAAAACACACACTATTATTACTATTAAATTAAAACATTGCCTAAAACGCAGCTCTCCTTGCCACCCACCGTTACCTAACCACCCAATCACTTAGCTTGCGCTACGTGTCATTGTGGCATGTAGTTAAATACTTTTAAGAGTTGTGCGGTTATGTGAAGGCTGTGCTGGACTGTTCACGTGCACTTGGCAGAAGTATAATATCAGAATAATATAATAAGTATAAATTATAATGTAATAAGTATAAATTTGCCTTAAAGCAGGCTCACGTGACTCCACACACAGTAGGGAGAGTAATTGAAAAAATTGACCTGAAAAAATGTTGATTTCAATTACTTTTCAATTAATTGCCCAGCCCTAGAATACAGTGCAAAATTTTGTACACCCTAATGAATATATTAGAGAAAATATAAAATACAATTTTAATAAGGGGGGGGGGGGGGGATCAAGAGAACCATAAAGAAATTACATGTAATTGAAGCTTTTTTTTTTTTTACAAGACCTCATTTGTATTTAAATGTATTATCTTTCTATTCCTAAAGATGTTAGGTGACCATATTCTAATTTTAATGAATATAATGGTTTAATAAAACTGATTTGTTAAAATGCACCATAACATACTGTTATTCATTGCAAAAAAGATATAAATATACATTTTTAATGGGGTGTACTCATTTATGCTCTGCACTGTATGTGTACGTATAATTTTATCTTATGTCAATAACTTTTTACAATCCAGGTCAGAGACAAGCTTCATTAGATGCACGACAAGATATCAGTGTACCCGCATATGTGGAAGCAGACTGCTGAAGTGACTGAAGCTGTCCTCGGCTACAGCCATACTTCTTTGCAACAGCTCCAAGTGGCTCTTCGCTGACCAAGTCAAGAAGAACTAACGTTGTGAAAAAACTTCAGGATGAAAAAAAAAAAAGACATACATCAACATGCTGCTACTAGAAAACAAATTAAATGAAGCATTCTGAAATTCTATAACACACTGTACCGTTTGTGAATGGCCATTTGCCTGCGTTGCTTCTCGGTTTTAGCAATTAATTTGCCACCAACAGAACGGGCCAGGAAACCTTCTTGAATGCCGACCATCTCAGCCACTCGCTTCATTGCCGATGGTAGTTGCTCCCAAAGACAGAAGAACTGATACCAGTCTATTGTCGTCCAGTCCACATACACAGGGGTTATCTTAAATATGTGGCATGATTTTGTTAAAAACCCATATAAAAAAATAATACATTTAAAACTAAATTACAGTCTGCTTTGCCTACCTGGTAGAGGATATGGAGATCATTTTCCAGCACAAATCCTTTCATTGCTCTTTGAAGATCTGCAAAAATCCCCAGTGCTTCCGGAGGTGATAAAGATGAAGACAACGTCGCAGAACCCAGATGTGTAGGACAGTACCTCTCCACTAATAGACACACAATTTCATCATCACATGCCATACAAAATGACAGCTAGTTTTTTTTACTGCTATGTATTTGTCTTTTGGTGTCTTACCATCTCCCTGTTTCTGTATATGGATGAACTCATTGTCTATCAGCCACTCGATGCAGGCTTCAATAGCGCCTTTATTTCGAGCTTCTGACTCGCTTCCATCCTGATGTGTTTCTTCAGCTGCTATACTGGCCGCCAGTAGAGTGCAAACCGCATACATTCTCACATCCTGTGGTGAGCTGGCAACTCCTCCAACAATGATCTTCAATGACATAAAATGTTGAACATACTCCCCCAATACAGTATAATGCAACAGAGTATTTACAGCAAGGCATTTATACCTCCAGGATAGCCCTTAGCATGCTGGTAGTGACGCCCTCTCCCTCCCGCTTCACCAGGCAGCTGCTAATAGGCTTAAGCGAGCCCTGGATGAGGCTCATCCCCTTCGCACGTTCAGCCTCTTTACAGACCAACACACTCTCACCTGATTATTAAACACACAGATTATTACATCGCTGGAAAAAAAATTGTATTGAACATAACACAGTGTACAACACTGTTATAAACTTTAGGTTTGTATTCACCACACAAAGTGTCCTCCCAGTAATTTAACCTTACTTTAGGAAGTCAATGGGTTCAAAATGACACAATAAGTCAGTGACAGTCAAATTCATTTATTCATTCATTTTCAACTGCTTTTTCGCGGGGGCAGCAGTCTTATTAAAGAACCCCAGAGTTTCCTCTCCCCAGACACTTCTCCCCAGAAGCGTTCCCAGGCCAGCCGAGAGACATAGTCCCTCCAGCGTGTCCTGGGTCTTCCCCGAGGCCTCCTCCCAGTGGGACATGCCTGAAACACCTACCTATGCGTCCAGGAGGCATCCGAAACTGATGCCCGAGCCACCTCAGCTGTTTTCTCTACTCCGAGCTCCTCCTGGATGACAGAGCTCCTTACCCTATCTATAAGGGTGCGCCCTGCCATACTGCGAAGGAAACTCATTTTCGCTGCTTCTATGCAAGATCTTGTCCTTTCGGTCATGACCCAAAGCTCATGACCATAGGTGAGAGTAGGAACATAGATTGACCGGTAAATTAAGAGCTCTGCCTTTCTGCTCAGCTCCTTGTTTACCACATATGACCGATACATCGACCGCATTCCTGCTGCCACTGCACCAATCCGTCTATCAATCTCACAATCCATCCTTCCCTCACTCGTGAACAAAACCCTAGAATACTTGAACTCCTCCACCTGGGTTAAGGACTTTCCTCCAAACTGGAGATGGCAAACCACCTTTTTCCGGTGGAGCACCATGGCCTCAGACTTGGAGGTGCTGATTCTTATCCCAGCAGCATCACACTCGGCAAGTGAAAAAATACTGGTATTTTACGGAATTATGTAACATCCAAAAAACTTTTCTTAACTCACCTCCTTAGTTGCTTGCCACAGATGCAATAATTGAATGCAGTGTAGAAAGGAATGGGGTAGAAGGAAAAAAATATTCTCCACTTGAGTTCATTTCATTGGAGTGTCAAACAAAGTTGTTGTTTTTTCTAACATATCAATTACCAAGCCATATGACTTTTAATTTGCATTGGCCTGGGTAGATTGTATTAGTCTTAAAGCAAGTGAGCCCCTGCATCTATCTTCTTTAGTTTGTGCATTGTCAATATATCAACTGCAAAAAATCTCCACTCTCCACTTTTATAAGATCGAACTCTCATGCTAATTCACACAGTTTAATACATCCGGCCCAAAAGTAGCCATAACATGCTTTTAAAACTGTGGCACTCACCCATAGTGTCAACGCCTTTACGGCCAGCTCGTCCCACCATCTGCTTATAGGTCAGAATGTCCAACAAATGACCATTAAAAACAGGAGTTCTGATTATCACACGTCGAGCGGGCAGATTTACACCAGAAGACAAGGTGGATGTGGCAGCTAACACTCTAATGTAGCCTTGACGGAAAGCACCTTCAAGAATATCCCGCTCATCGAACGTCAAACCTGAAACGAGATTTTCAAAAAGGTCTATATATTGGATAATTGTTTTAACAGTTAATGAAGATTTATAAAAACGTAATTAATCCCAAATCAGGAATTTAACATCAAAACGCATGTACCTGCATGATGGAAGGCAACACCCCAAGGAACAGTCCTCTGAAGCACATGGTCCAAGCCTGAGGGTGTACGTTTCAGCTGAGCTAATACATCTAGGAGACCTTCCTGATTCAGAGATATACTCTGCACTCCAGAGCCTGACTGCATTTCTGTAAGAGCAAGTAATGTTTTAGAGATCTAGATTGTTAAAAATTGAAAATAATAATTGGGTAACACTTTAGTTAGGTCACAATTCATGCTATACACTACTGGCTTATTACCTGTTCATTAGTAGTTATAAAGTTTAATCTTATTCTGCATCCCTAATCCTACCCAAAACCTAAACCCAACTTCTATCTTACTAACTATTGATAAACAGCTAATTAGTAGTTTATTAAGCTAGTAGTGTTAGTTAATTGTTTCTTTATACCATGAATTGTGACCTAAAATAAAGCGTTACCAATAATTGTAAAGTTAAACCTTTGTGATGAAGATTGTAAAACTCTCTTCCAATGCTATCTGCAAGTTTCTCACACCAGTTCTTTGAAGGGCAAAACAGCAGTGCAGAGTGTCCATCCTGCACGGTCTCAAAGCAGAGGCTGACAATGTGATCATCGTCTCCCTAATGGCAATTGGATATGTAAACATTAGCAAGTTCAGTTTGTTATGGGGGAAAAAAACTTGATTTAATTGACTGAGGCCAACAAATATTTCTCTGACCTTAACGGGAAAAGCTGGAGTGACCTGTCTGATCAAATTCAGAGATCCGTCATAGATATTTGTGCCAATCTTGACCCACTCCATCAGTGGCACAGGGCGATAGTTCGTACTATACAGCTCAGCACTCAACCAGCGGGCAAGAAGATCCAAGTTTGGCAGCGTGGCACTCATACCAATAATCTGCACACCAGTAGAGGCACTTTGACCTGAGTTTCTTTAAAAGAAAAGATGTTAACTTCCACCATGCATAATGAACATTATTGATGTAAAAATGACATTATAACATACCTTGTTGCATTTTTTTGGGCAACGTATTGGATTTTAGTCAGCAAAAGCTCTAGCAGATATCCACGACCAGAGTCCCCAACCATGTGCAGCTCATCAACTACAACAGTTCCTGCAGTTTGAGAGAGAATTTAGTTTTCTAAACGTACCTGACACAACATTATAAGAGGTCAACAAAATGTTGTACTGTTTACCAAGTAAATCCAGTTTATCTTCTTCAATGAGTCTGTTGACGAGTCCGTTCGCTTTCTCTATTGTGCAAACAGCGACATCTAGTGCTGAAAACCCACCAGCTGCAGAAGTGTTCCCCATATAGCCCTCCACCCTGATCCCTGCCTCCTGAAATACATTCTGAGTAATAAAAAGTAAGTATAATATATATTAGGAAAATTCCAAGATGTAGAATGACAAATGTTTTACATTAAACACAAAAACTTACCTTAAAAATAAAAAATATCTATGCATATTTACCAACCTGTAGATAAAACATCTTCTCTCTTGCCACAGACACGAAAGGAAGAATGAACATGGCTTTCTGTCTTGTTTCCAGCACTCTCTTCAAGATCAGCAACTCGGAAACCAATGTTTTTCCTGCACTGGTTGGAGCTAAAAGAGAAAATGCTACCTTTAATTATGCAAAAAATCACTTTTATAACACAGTTGTGTAGAAACAGTGTGTGAATGTAGCCAGCCTATAATGGTAAAAATTTGTTAATTCTTTTTTTATAAACACACTTTCTAAAAACAGAGAAGAGTCTGTAGAAACACTTTGATTGACATTCTCCCTTTGTACATGTCATCAGGAAGGAAAGCCCCACCCATTAGTGACAATCTATCCCTCATTAGCATAGACAGTCCTGAGTGAGAAGCAGCCATTAGAGTTTTTACACCATCATTACCTGCTGAAGATAATGTCAGCGACTAATGGGGTTATAAATGTGGAGTTTTAAGATGCATAAATGGACACCATAATCTCCACAGACTATATTCTTCTGAGAAACTTATTTAATTTAGGCTTATTTAATTCATAAAAGCCTTATTTCACATCTTGAAAAAAGGGGAATAATAAGTTCCCTTTAAACTTTCTGATAAAATTAAATAATTAAACATATTCTAGAAACATACTGTGTAACGAGAAAATAATGTTTTATCTGTTTCCCAGACAAGATTAGGGATGAACAAAACTTTTTTTTTACCAGAATATACCAGGTTCTGTCCCTCCAACACTTTGCCCAGAGTCAGACACTCAGCCTGCCACTCAAACATCCTGTGAACACCAAGACTCTGGTACTTCTCCAGTACAGGCTTAGGAAGACCCCAGCTGGAGAGCAAAAGCTTGTCTAACTGATCAGCAGGACGTCCCATGTGGATGCTTTGTGCTATTCAGTACAATAAAAAGAAACAATCAATATTTCAGCAAAAAAATATGATTTATACTGATTTAAAGTCAAAAGTCATTTAAGAGTTTTATTTTAAAAGGAAATACTGACAAATAGCATCATATCTGCATATTTGAAAGATTTCTGAATGACTTGTGACACTGAATGATGTGTATAAAATAAATATTTTAACCTTCAAATCATTTATAAACTTTTTTAAATAAGTAAATAAACAGGACTTTGCCTATACATACAGATGTTAACACTTCAATATGTTCCCTCTCGTGCTTGCCGTTGCAGCAGCGGCAGTAAATGTGCCTACTATTTTTGACCGCTGAGTGGCGCTTTAACTATAGACTTCATCAGCTAAAACTTCAACACGCAATTTTCAGTTTTGCCTTTTCATAATACTAGACAGGACGGTACTGTATGTTTACCTTATGCAAAGGTACTGTATGTGGTGTTCAATTAAAATATAATTTTGTTTGGTTGTTTTGGTTTCTTTAGTTATAAACATTGCTTTTACACTATTCTGTATGTTTTAAAAAAGATGTCTACAATACATGGTGAGAAGCATAGCCCTAGGCTGCAAATATAAGAAATAGGTTCTTTAGCCTTTATAGTCCCCTATGAAATTGTGTTGGGGTGAGAATAATGTTCAATTTCTAAATGCTTTAGTTTTATTTAGAATATTAGAAAACCTCAAAATACGCAAAAAAAATAGATAAATTAAACACAGATTATAATGGCATTCATTAAAACAACACAGGACAAGTCGTGTTTAATAAAAGCTAATTAAATGTTTCATTCTGAACAAATAAATGTTTTCATAATGGAACAGGGCTTTGTTACTCACTCAGCATGCGCGGTGTAACTGTTTTCAAAGTCTGTCTAATTTGTTTCATGGCAGGCTACAGCGTAATATGCATACAAGATTTAACCATACAGAATATTTAAATATAAATAAAATATTCCAATCGATTTAGATGAGAATAGCAATAATCCAAAATACTCAAGCACAGACAAATCATTTTCCAAAGTCTGCTATTGATCTACAAAAATAATCCTGGAGTTTTCAAACTAGGCTAGATACTGCAGAGTTTTCAAGTGTAGAATTTTTACGTTAAGTTTTAATGTTGTCAAAGTATGATAATATACTGAATAGTCCTTATATTTCTTTGAAGCTTTTGAAAATATATGGTGAGATTTAGGAAGTAGCTTAAATTAATTTTAACTAAATACTTTGTTCCCCTTAAAGGTATATCAATTGGTTATTTAAACAAAAAGTTTAGATAAAAGACGGAATTCGGAAAGACGGAGAAGGAATTCTCTAATAACCCTGTGGTCTGAGCATTGACACAGAGCACGCTATATATACATATACTTACAATCACATTATTTCAAAAATCCATTAAAAATGAGCTCAGCTTTAGAAATTACATTAAATAGTATTATTTTATTCTGCAAGATTTATGTCTCTCCTGTAAAAGTCTGTTCACACTATTCTTCAGACACTTTAAAGCTTTTAGAAAAGAGCTAAAAACCAAATCCATTTAGATTTTGTCATGGAAGCTCAGGCATCCTTGCTTAATGCCTGAAAACAATTAGGTTCATTACTGTGTGCAATGCATCACGTTTGAGCATCCATGTCCAAAGTTTGATTGTTTTAAACATCAGTTTTGGGTGAACAGAAATCACTCAGATTTGTTTAAAGATATCTTGAAATAAATTTTGGAATGACATAATGATGAATAAAATGACAGGATATTCATGCTGAGATGAACTAACCCACCAAGTCACATCTTCAAATGGCGATCAAATAGCGACATCTGCCATGCACCAGTGCAAAAGTTTACCTATACCTGCATCTGGTAGTGTAGCATCACCGAGGACAGTAATATCCAGTCCAGGCGGAGGGGTCAACACAGACACTGACTGGTTTTTTAGAGATCTCTTCTGCTGCTGCAATACTGACCGCTCTTTAGCAGCAGCCATATGTGTCGGACTGAACAGAATGTAATCCTTGGAGTCATTAGGGCTGGTGACTTCTCTGAAATTTAACTTCTGCTTGCTCTTTGCTACTTTAGAAGTTTTTTTCATGGAGTTCAGGATCTTTTGAGGAGAAGAATAATCTCTATCCCGTTTCAAATCATGGGTCCATCCTCCCACTTCAATCGTTTTGGTTTCGCTGAACAAAAGTTTTTGGGCCATATTCTTCCAATCACTCTCTTTTTTGGCTGGAGTTTTGATTTTTTTGCGCTCTGATGGACTTAAAGGGATGACATTTTCAGCATTTTGCTCTTTTTGAACATCAGAATTTTTTTGAAAATCACATTTTTTCTTTAATGGTGCTGGTTCAGTTTGTTGAATTTTTTTCTTGAATTTTAAAACTTCTGGACCAAGTTCATCAATGGCTTGTAAGATTTCTTCATCCATAGCCAGAGTGGAGTCTCCTGGTATCCACTGCTTATTCTGTATTTGCTTAAAAAAATTGCTTTTAGTGTAACAAAGTTTACCAGTGGCTTAAGCTTATATAAAATAACCCTTAAAAACATACTTTTGGTGCAATACATCTTTTGTTCTCTGATACATCTTCCTGACAAAGGTGACTTGATTGTCTTTGTCCCAGTTTCTCATCTGCAAGACTTAAGCTGTACAAATGAAAAATAAAACTAGTTAAGACAATTCCATTTCATTTCAGACATAAAACCAGGACAACGTGTGTGAGTGTATGTGTGTGTGTGTGTGTGTGTGTTAGTATAAGATTAATATGTTTATCGATATAAGCACATCAGTATAAGATTCTGACAGTATGATAACCTTGGATAAAAATATCACAGTTCCACAGTATTGTGATCACTGCTCAAAAATATATTCTTTTTAAATGTCTCAGTAAAAAACTAAAACTTTTATATCTTATTTTGAGAAACATTTAAAGTATTTTGGAGCAGTAAACATATCTGGCTAAATCATTCAAATGAATCATTGACTTCTGCTGTCTTCATTAGTTTAAAACACTGATTTCTTTACAATTTAAAAAGGCATCTTTGGATATATATTCTGCTGGAGATACTGTTGTTATATATATATATATATA
>CAIGQZ010032312.1:6198545-6219805 GCA_903798205.1 Danio tinwini | reverse complement strand
TATATATATATATATAAGTTCATCAAAATGAGTCTATTTTGCTTCACGTCTTCTAATACATCAGAATCAATAATGGTTTAAATATTACCAATTAAAATGCACCAATGCACTAATCCAATTCTCGCATCTGTGTGCCTATTGTTATATTGATATATCATAATTTAAACCCGTTGAACCTCTCTTCGATGCAAATTATCCAACAGAGCGTGCTTCAGTTTCAAGGTGATGACTACATTGTACTCCCTGTTGTGATTTTGTTGATTTATGTAATTATTATATTCTTATAGGCTGTTCTTTAAAACAGTAGCGCTATTATGACCAATGACATTGAGCGCAAAGACTTCACCACCCAATCAAATTCCAGCGTTTCAGAACAGCCAATAAGAAATCAGTGACGCGCGTTCAACTATAAATATATTTCAGATGACGCGCAGTCTCTGTTGAAGTACGACGGACATTTTGCAACGTTCAATAGAAACAACACCGCTACACAAAAGCAAGACGCAAGGAGATTCGGCACAGCATTCGACGCACAGAGGGAACCAAAAGGAAATACTGATGTTTAAGTGGACTGTGTTGCGAGTTATGTTTGTATAGTAGTTTAATTTGTGTGTCGACTCAACGGCTCAAAGATGTCGGACGACGGCGCGAGGGAGGACGCCTGCCGCGAGTATCAGTCCTCGCTGGAAGATCTGACTTTCAACAGCAAACCGCACATCAACATGCTCACCATTCTAGCCGAGGAAAACATCCAGTTCACCAAGGATATCGTCGCAATAATTGAAGCACAAATTGCCAAGGTTTTTATGAAAATAGATTTATTTTTTTGTTTCAGTCATCGTCTTTTAGCGCGAGTGTGGCCAGTTCAATGACGACATGACATGAGGCCTGTAACATGGCGGCAACACGGCTAGGTCGCTAAGCACATTGTGTAAATCGACGTAAAACATAAATTGACGTTGTATCATAGTTAGTTATTACCAAATTACGAATATACTGCGTTTTTGTGTGTTTTTAATAAGAATGTCCTGTTTTGTGACTAAAAGTAACATTTCCAAATTAGGCCAGTTAAACCGCATGTTTATCTGTTTGTTGGGTCACAGCTGTTCACAAAGTCCGACTTAACGTTACTGTTGACGCACATTGAAGTTAATAATCCACGTTTACATTCCAAATAAGATTATAGGATAATGATCGAAACCCAATGGCTTCCATTACATTACGCCACTGTTCACACCAATTTGATATTATGACGTATAATTGATTGTGCATTTGTATTCAATGTTCATCTGTGTATTTTTTATAATTAAGCGAGAGTAATTTAATGCTATGTAACGTTAGACAAATAATGTATCCTCAGTAAAACGATGGGCGAAGTTCCCGGATTACGTAATCAACCCAACGACTCGAATCGCCGTTTTGTTCATTACGTTTTTGCTCGCATAGTAGTCTTGTGAAGTCAAATGAATACATATGTTGGTATAAACCCTCTTTTCAGCTTGTAGTCAATCAGAAATAAGTATTTGCATACTCTAATCAGCTGGTGCACGTGGTTTGCTGCCTATGTATACAGATGGTTGGGTGTTTTTTTTTTTTTTTAAAGTAGCGAATTTAATTTTCTTACTCATGTTTGTTTGCAATCTATTTGAATTCCTACACTAGATACAATAGTTGCTCCGTGAAAACGGATTTTAAGTCATTAATTAAAATGTGCGCCGTTTAAATTGCTTTGTACTTGAACTAATAAAGGGTTTGGGGTGTTAGATTGCTGAGTAATTTTCTATCCTTTTCTGCAATGTTAATAAATGGTATATAACTGTGACAATAAACCATGTGAAATGTCCTTTTGTCTTTATTTCCCAGTGTATTTTTTTCTGGTAATATGTTTGCTATATTAATTGAAGTGTCTCTTTAAATACAAAGACATTTGCATTGGTGCATTGTTCTTTCTGATAACTTATCAAAAGTGAATGTGTTAAATTACTTTGAAAAAAGAATCCAAGGAACTTTACAAAAACTTTCTCTTTGCACTGGGGCATGATGATCACAGCTTGAACTTTTTCTTTTTTTCTGGACTCATCTAAAATTTTAACATCAAATGTTACATTTTTTCACCAATACAAAGACTAATTTAAACTTGGGTTCCAATGGATCCTAGAGTTGGATTCATGGCCAAGAAACAAAAACACAAGTGAAATCTGCTTTATTTTATTTTTCTATTTAAATGGCTTCTTGCTAAAATCAACTGAGACTTTGGTGGGTTTATAAAGTCAAAAAACAAACTGAGTTGTGTTGACAACCTAACAAAACATTTTCCTGCTTGATGGACTGAGCTTGAAGACTGAACACAGAAGATTGTCCTTTTTTGTTGTTAATTTTTCCTCACTTGGACATGGATGTTTTTGTATCCTCATCTGAGAACTTTTTTTTTTTTTTTTTTCATTTGATCTCTGAGGATTTTCAGCAAAACAATGGATTTCACTTTTTTTGCACCAGTATTTTTAACCGTTTTATAACCTCCACTATCTAAATCAATGTAGTTGTGTATTTTCTCCATGTTGTTTTCTAAACTTGTCAGTTTTCTATCACTTTAGGCGCCTCCTGTTGAGAAGCTTCCAGTTTTGTACTTAGTGGATTCCATAGTGAAGAATGTTGGAGGGGCATACCTTGAAGTGTTTGCTAAGAACCTAGTCAATTCCTTTATTTGTGTATTTGAAAAGGTACATAATTCTTTGAGTTTATGTCCATGGTGTAATTCCTGATTGAGCATAATGTGCTCTTTTCCCTCCTTTAAAAATACTGTTTAATTTATTTCACCTTTTTTAGTTTAATGTTAATAGTAATAAAGTAATTTTTGTAACCAAAGTGGTATTGTCAGTGTTTTGTAAAAAAAAATGGAGTAGTCAGATATTTCCCCCTCTTCCTTTTTTTCATCTTAGGTGGATGAGGTCACTAGAAAAAGTCTCTTCAAATTGCGTTCAACATGGGATGAAATTTTCCCCTTGAAGAAACTATATGCACTAGATGTGCGTGTGAACTCTGTAGATCCTGCATGGCCTATTAAACCATTGCCACCAAATGTGAATGCCAGCATTCATGTCAACCCAAAGTTTTTAAAACCGGTAAGCATTTTAGTACTGACTATCATCCATTATTTTCCTTTGAGTGGAAAGGGCTCCGATATGGTTTATCTGAAATGTATAACTTTGTCTTTGCTTAGACTGAAGAAACACCCCCGAAGCCTTCACCACCACCTCCAACACCAAGCTTGACCCAAGAGCAGCTGATAAGGCAACAGTTGCTTGCAAAGCAAAAGCAGTTGTTAGAACTTCAGCAAAAGAAGATAGAGCTTGAACTTGAACAAACAAAAGCTCAGTTGGTAAGTTAAATGGCCATGTGCTTGTAACAATGAACTGTTAAGCGCTGCATGTTAGTATTTGCTGTTGTAGAATTATACAATGTTTGCCATGACTCTTGTTGGTCTATTACAGTTGGGCAGGATATATTCTGATTGATGAATGTCTAAAATACACTTTCAATATATGTATTTATTTTTGTATCCTAAAGGCTGCCAGTCCATCTCTTTCTTTAAATCATCATGTCAGTGCTCCAGTCCGTTTCAATGCCTCACCAAAGGTTAATCCAACGGTTCCTGTTCCACAGACCAAATCTTGGCCTCCAGCCCCATCAGAAAAATTGTCAACCAGAGATCCTAGATTAAACAGACCTGGTACAACAGCTGTAAACCCAAAAGAACAAGTGACCCATAAAAAGGAGATTCCAGCTGCACCAAGCTTTCTAAATGCTACAGAAAAAAGAGGACAAGCCTTGTCTGAAAGACCAACTAAGTTGGATAAATTGAGGATTCCAAAAAAGGATAACTCTGCTGTTGAAGAAAAGTCTAAATCCAAGTCTATGTTGCCATCTGGAAAAGGGATGCCTGTGAGACCTAGAGGATTGGAGTCTGAACATTCTAAGGCTGCTGAGGTCAACAAAAAGGACCCAAGGCTACATAAGCAAATACATGAAAGGATGGATTCAAAAGATGAAGATGTTCGAGAAAAGAAAAGAAGCTCAGAGAAAAAAGATAGGGATGAAGGTTTCAAAAATGTAGATCATCAGAAGTTAAGCAGCAACAGAGGCAAACTTATAAATGGCTCTGTGAGCAAGCATGAAAAGCTAGAGACGTTTCTAAAACAGGAGATCAAAGTGAACAAAGCAAATGTTAGAAAAAGGTCTAGGTCAAGATCCCGTTCTCCACCAGTACATTCTCCTAAAAGAAAAGAGAGGCGATCCTCTCCAAAGAGAAAAACCAGGAGCATTACTCCACCTCCCAAATCTGGAAAGTCTAGGCTCAGTAAGCATCCACATGATGATGCTTTTCCACAATCAAGTGCAAGAGATGAACGTACTAAGAAAAGTGTCCCTGAATCGAGACGATCAAAAAGGCCTCTTGAGGATAGACCTGCTGAACAGAAAGATGGACCACTGCAAAGAATTTCTGCTGCAGAGCATAAAGACCTAAAAGATGGCAAGAGGTGGAGGAGTGGATGGGAAGAAAACAAACAGTAAGTCATTTCAATTACTTGCACCTTATGTCTTGATTATATTGAATTTGCAAACTTACTCAAATTGTCAACTTTTAGTCCTAAACACTCAGATACAGATCTGTCACATGGGCGAATGGGGATCCAGAAACACAAAACTTGGAACACTAATCAAAGACCACCCACACCTCGTACACCTAAGCAACATCGCTTAAGTGTTGATAGCAACATACAAATACCAGAAGCACTGCATTCTGCTAGTAAACGGGATCTTTTAAGAAAGGTGTGGTAACTTTCTCAAAGTTTTGTAATGGATTTTGTTCTAATACATTGTTCCTTACAATATACACTTTTTATTTTTAGGCTAGCAAAAGGCGTGCCGATGGTGAAATATCCAATGATGAATTCCTCAGCGTAGCTCATCAAATCAACCAACTTTTTCAATATCAAGAAGAAAGGCAACGGTCCGACTCATGGGATGAATCATGTGATGAGGGAGTGTATCCATCAAGAAGGAAATCACAAGAAACCATATCTGATGCTTATCTTGAGCATAAATCTAAGTTGAGAAGAACTCAGCTCCACCGTCCAGGTAAAAATTTATCCACTTGTAATGTTTGCATGTCCTTATCTGTTGTCCAAATTGTCTGTATGTGTGAACGAAGGTGTTATTTTTAAGTTTCACCACTGCCAATGAAATGCAAACATGCATTGTTTTTGAGATTGGTGTATTATAGGGCTGTAAACCTAAAATCTTTCTCTGTCTTGATTTGTAAATTTCCACAGTGCAAAGAGAGGGCCATTTACCCTTGCATGAAATGTATCGCTATCCACCTCATCATGAAGTATCTGAACAATATAGTGAAAGCTTGGATATGCATAAAATGTCTGGTGATCCCATAAAGCCACTCTCTGACCATGAAGATCACAGAAGAATTGACAGGCCTCCATCCTGCACAGGGTCTACTTTCAGAAATTCGCCAAGCCCTGTTGGCTTAGACGGTATTTGTGGAAAATCCACAGTACTTCCATTTGAACGGCCATCCTCACCATCTGAAATGGATCAACAACCTGAGGGAGACATCAGCCCACGTTTTGAAAGTCCCAACAGTGTGCACTCTGGCACAGGCCCAGATGATGGTCCAATTAGCGTTGAGAGTCTTCCAAGACACGATCATTTCTTGGAACAAGGAAGAAGTGGGCGAATCCATGGTGAATCACCTGGAAATACACCAAGTCACTCCGAAGGACCCACAACGCAGGTCAATGCAGCACGGCATGATGGACCAAATCATCAACGTTTTGATAGGTACAAGAATCCTCAGACTCCCTTTGATGGACCATCTAGCCACATAAGAGAGCCAAGATTGGATGGACCTCCAAGACCATTTGCTCCACCTCCACGATATGAAAGCAGTACAGGGGGATTTGATGGGGCAGGTGGACCTATAAGGTTTTCCGGACACCGCTTTGATACCCCTCACCACTTTGAACAATTTTCCAAAGCCTCTGAAAGACCTGTGAGATTTAACAACCCACCAGTTTCACATAGACCAATGAGGTTCAAAGAGCCTCATAATGTTAGATTTGACTCCCCGACACCAGTTCATTATGATCACTCGATGCCCCAAAACAGATTTGTTAATCCACCAAGGTTTGATAAACCTCAAATGCAACAGGGTCCACCAGGATATGAGGAACCACATTTCCCAGCTAGGATTATTAATTATGATGAACAGCAGGGTCCAGTAAGATTTGATGATCCAACATGCGTAATTCGTTTTGAGAACCCTGTGCAGCCTGAACCCTTAAGATTCGATGCACCACCTGTCATGCCAAGATATGACCCACAAGGTCCTCCAAGATACTGCAATCCAAATATTCCAAACCAGCTGAGACCACAGGAACCAACAATGTATGATCAAACTCAAGGTCAAGCTCCAATGATAAACCCTACTGTACCACCACCCAATTTCAACATGCCCCCCATAAACTCGTTTGGTGGTCCAGCCCAGCAGTTTCCCATGCAGCAAAATGTCTCACAAACCTCCAACTTTAGTGTGCCAGTTCCTACATCATCAGATTTTCAGAGTTCATTTAGACCTCCATTCCCTGGTCCGGGTGTCGGAGGAGTTCCTGTAAGTACTGCCCCTCGTTTGAAAGTTGCAGAGTGTTTTGTGTTGTTGTTTGGTTAAAACAGACATTTAAAATTGTATTTTCAGATGATGGGTGCTCAAACATTTATGCCCCCAAATTCAATGCCTTTCCAGCCAGGTAAAATAATCCTCTTAATCTGTTATTTGTTGACAAACTGAAAATAAATGATACACTACTGTTTGATTCTTTGCCTTTTGATTGTAAAATCTACTTTAGACCTATATTTTATTGAGTGAACTGTTTGTTGTTTCAGTCTCCCAATTTCCACAGCCTGAGTCAGAGCTATTGAGGCAAATGGATGTGAATGATCTGTTGTCAAAGCTTATATCCACTGGAATTATTAAACCTGCACCTACAGACTCAACAGCTGGTATGCATACTTTTAATATATTAAATGTTCTTCTGTATAAAAATAAATGCAATATACTTTTATGCATCAAATGAACCAATTTCATGATTTAAAAATAATCTGTCTTAGACTCCCCATCAGCTAGTCAGACTATATCTGTGCCTGAAGAAGAAGAGGAGGAGGAGGAGCAAGAGCAAGAAGAAGATGAAAGTGTCCCAGATTTGACTGGCTTTATTTTGGATGACATGAAACAGTAAGATATTCTGGAGTCTTCCCAAAGCTAAGAGGAGTATTTTTGTTGTGTGAATGTGGAAAAATTGTTGATGTTTTGGAAATTTTCTTTACCATAGGAGACACGAAAGCATTATCACTAAACTTTATACTGGAATCCAGTGCTATTCCTGTGGTATGCGTTTTACTGCATCTCAGACGGATGTGTATGCAGATCATTTAGACTGGCACTACAGACAGAACCGTTCCGAGAAGGACATCAGTAAGAAAGTCACACATCGCCGCTGGTACTACAGTCTGACGGTAATTCATTTATCTTTTATTGGTCATAAATTGGCCGCTTGAAAATGTGGTCAGGGAAAAAAGGATTTTAACATTAGTAAATTGTGTTTTAGGATTGGATTGAATTTGAGGAAATTGCTGACCTTGAAGAAAGGGCAAAGAGTCAATTCTTTGAAAAAGTTCATGAAGAGGTTGTACAGAAAACTCAGGAGGCAGCCAAAGAGAGAGAGTTCCAGAGCGTGAAGGCTGCAGCAGATGTCGTTCATGAGGTAAGAGAACATGCAGTATGATTATTTCAAGTCTGAAAGTAAGGGCCTGTCAAATGAAAGAATTCTCTTTTTCTTTACCTCAGTTGTGTGAGATTTGCCAGGAGCAGTTTGAGATGTACTGGGAGGAGGAAGAGGAAGAGTGGCACCTAAAGAATGCCATCAGAGTTGATGAAAAGGTAAGAAATCCACTAAAGAAAAGAACTTGATTTTTTTATATGATAGTATCTTAAATTTGCTTACATTTTGTCTTCTTTTTTTAGACATATCATCCCTCATGTTATGAAGACTACAAAAATGTAAGTCTTGATTTAAGTACTTTGTGATGTTATGCAAATGCCTACTTTATTATACAAGTACCTATTTTATATTTAGTTTTAACTGCACAAACAGTTTAAGTGGGAAAGTGTTTTTCATATTAATATATTTGTACAGTAAGGCCCTTTTTACACCTGATGTAAAGTCTTTATTAATCTGAAAACCACTAAAGTGGCCAACTTTCTCCACTTTCAAGTACTTCTAAATGTAGTCAAAGGCTCTGATACACATTTGGTTTGAAGACTAGTTTTTCTTAAACTAACCTCACATTTTTTTTTAATACGGGTGAACAACTTGTCCACCTTCAAGCACTTTCAGGAGCTAAAATGCCATTTCAAACTGTTCAAACTGACACTGAACTAAACACCACAAACTGACAACTGACCTAATTCATCAACATTTTTGTCTTCTGAAATTGCATGTTAGGTTTGAGTATTGTAAAAAAGCATTCTTTTACCAGTCCCTCCTTTTAACTTTAATCCACAGCTTTTAGTGAAGTCTTATTTTGCAGGATTTGTTTGAAAGATCAGAAAAATCTCTAGTCTGCTCATAGACTCTGCCCACACAAAGATCTAGAAAGTGGTCGAAAGTGGACAAAGTCATATTAAAACAAATATATTGTTGTTCAAAGCATACAGATAATAATTGAAATCATAGGTTCTATTCACATCTCTCTTTTTCATGATCTATGTAACACTTGGCTAGTTTACTCAACAGTCCTTTCATGTTGCTGCAAAAACTCCTTCATTTCTACATGTTTGGAAAAGTGTCTGTCATCAAAATTATCATTTACTCGCTTTGCACAAAACACAAAATAAATTTTTGATAAATGTTATTAACTAGACAGCATATTAACCAATGTCTTCCATGGAGGAGATGGGAGGGAATCGATGGTTTGTATCAGCTGTCCTGGAAATCCAGCATTATTCAAAAATGTGTGTTCGTTCGTCATAAGACAGACACTCATAATTTCATTTTAGAGTGACATATTTCTTTAACGAGCATCATAATGTACAACAAGAAGCTAGATTTTGCTTTTGTAAAAATATGTAAAAAAAAAAATTAAATGTAGGAACATGTTTAAAATGCCTCCTTTTTTTTGTAGACATCCTCCTTTATGGACACCACACCCTCGCCCAATAAAATGCTTACAGAAAATCCCTTAACAGCTTTTTTGAAACAAGAGCAGGATGACGAGACGTCATGCTCCAGTATTAAAGAAGAGCCCGCTGATGACGATATGGAGGCTCCAATGGTAAAAGAGGAGGTTCAGGTTAAGTTAGAAGGAGAATCACAAACCAGTGCAATTATTTTCTAACTATGCTGCTCTTTAGCCACTTCTTTTGGTGGTTATTTAACTGGTCCTTTGTGTTTTTGTAAAGAAGGATATTTTTATATTGCAGAGCTCTGGGGCTGGGACCTCAGCTAGTCACTTAAATACATTTTTGTATTTGTATTTGCCTGCACATTTCAGGTATTTTTGCCATGTGAATGCCCAATGAAATGTACTGAAAAAGATGTGCGTTTGGGCTATATGTATATGTATAATTTAATTTATAAATAAAGATATTTTGGTATACTTTGTGTAGTATTGCTAAAAAAAAGTTTGAATTAGTTGTTTTTTGGTTCTCTGAATTTAAGATACTTGTTCTATTTTTTTTTTTTTTTTTTTTTTTTTTGAGATTGGTAAACAGTGGTTGATAACTAATTTATGAATTACCTTTATGTCCTGTCTACTAAAAAAGGAAACTCTTTTCAGTCGTTTCCTTAATAATTCCTTAAATCCAGTTTTGGGGCAGATTGTAAATTATTAATATTTGATGGTACATAGTTTACTATGAGCATTTCCCTGATCTCAGTATGTAAATAGTTGTCAGAGTTTACTGCTGTATTGCTTCAAAGTAATGTTTAGTTTAATTGGAAAAAATCAGGGTGGTTTCTTTACTCTTTTTGCAGAGGTTGAAGGGATTTTTTTTTTCTTTATGCAGAATATTCAATAAAAAATCTGAGTAAGAAATAGTGTCTTGTGTGAAAAGTGATTGTGTGCTTTTTGACCGATCTAAAAGTTGTCAGTTTTCTGCAGAATTCTAAATAAAGTTTCAGTTTAAATGGAGTTGTTCTCTGCTTATTTATTCTGTTCTGTTTGTCACAATATGCAAACTATACTATACTATACTATACTATAAAAATATTTGTTAATCCTAATGGGGAAAAATTCAATGCCTACCTCAAACTTTTAAGTTCCGTGATTTCAAGATATTAAGTGAATTGACAACAATACAAGTGTTTCCAGATGAGGTTTAATAACCTTTATTAAAAATACAAAATCATTTTGTGTCATACTTGTGTAAAGTGGCATGCAAACATGCTCAAACTCAAAACATTAAACAAAATATTCTCTGAAAAACAAAGTATGTACTACACTTGCTTAAAAGAGAACTATTTGGACATTAAAAATGTTTATGCATTTTGAGCAATTGTTAGCAATAGCTTAAAAGTAATATATATATATATATATATATATGAGCGTAATGTGAGAACTGATAAAACACTGATGCCCAGACCAGGACTTGCAAGACAAAAAGGGAAATTTATATTATAAATTATATAAGATCCAGCATTTACTTTTGGCCCACACAACCCTAAAACGAGTTTGATCTTTGGCCCTTCAAAGTAAAATGTTTGGGCACCTCAGAATTTTGTTGCTCACATGAAAAACATTAACAAAAAGAATAAAATGACAAGTTATAGGTAGAACTTGAAATCTCTCCAGTTTTGTGAGCTTTATTTCCAGAAGCGATAGAATCCCAAGGCAATTGCCAAGCAGGTGAAAATGCATGCTGTGAAGTATAAAAAAAAAATCATTTAGTTTACAGATTTGTTGTTAGTACTTAATAAAATGTAAAGTCAATATGTTATGTTAATATTCTGATCTGAAAGAGTTTTTGAAAATAATGGTGCGTCCATACCTGCAAGATATCTAACCGTCTCCAGCTTGAGTGATTCCAGGAGTGTTTTCAAAGACGCTACTTGGATGTCTATTTTCTTTGACGTTTCAACTGCTTCACTTTCAATATCTACATTCTGTTAAAAAATGAGGGGTTAAAAATACTATTTTGTTTCCATGCCAATTTAAAGTTATCAAATGATTGCTTATGTCTTACCATTTTTTGAAACTCCATTCTAACATCCATCAGTTTTTTCTCTTGTTCTGTAAACTAGAATAAAAGCCGCTTTAGTATCTGAAAGCATAATTTCTTAAACTGTTTAGAATGTGAAAATACACTCTTACCATATCTGTAACTCTGCTTCTCTCCAGATTAATATCTAACTTTGCTTCAGCTCTTATTTTTTGGCTTTCTTCCTACAGTTTTAACAAAACATGAATAATGATTTTATGAAACAGATACAGAGGTGTACTCTGCTGAATGATTACTGAAATTCACACATCATCACTTTACTCACCAGCAGTCTGTTCGTTATTTGCTCCAGTTCTGTTTTCATTTTCTGAGTGAAATATTTGAAACGTTAAATAATTAGTTTATACAAAATGTTATGACGGTTTAATCAAATTTGGGTCTCCATAAAACAAAAACAAAAATGGACTAGATTTTCAATGCATTATGAAAGTTGTTAGTGTTACGGGCAAACAGTTTTTTACCCTTTATTTTGCATTTATTCTTATTCTACAACCATAAACAAATATGAAATACAGGACTAAATGTCATTCTTACAGCATTTTCTGAACGTAAATTGGCAAATTCACTCTTCTCCAGGATAACCATGTCTTTCCTGATAGCATCGAGATGAGCCATGATTTGCTGTAAAGCGATTTCCTAACACAGAACAAATAAAGAAACCAGTATCACTCAACTGGGTTCACTGAGACATTTTTGCTGACAGCAGTTTTGTTGACGGATTACCTGATGTGCTCCAGTGACCATGTCTCTGTATACAATGTCAATATTGGCTGTAGTAAGAGTCACTAATGCTGTGACGATCAGTTCCGCTTGCCTCTTCTCAAAGCCTGGATTATGATGTGAAATATGGGACATTAAACGTATTTTATTTAAATTAAAACTGCTCAATTCTCCTTACTAGCAAAATAATTTACTTAATTGAAGAACTAACAGCCAGCTTCTGGAGAAATAGTTTGGGAAAACTTCCATTAATGTTTTTACAGTAAATTCTACATTAATAAATTGTATATGCTTGCGTTTACAACAAAAACAATATAAAAATTTACAATAAAATATAATGTACATATTATATACATACATACATGTGCCATACAAATTAGAAACGTAAGGGCAACACACTTAAAACTTTAGCTCAGTTTGCAGTAGTAATCTAACATCTGTAGTAGTAAACATACCGCTTGATTCCAGCTCTTTGACGAGCGCATGGGAGTCAAATGTGAGTTTCCTTTGTTCCAGTGGTGTTAACTCCACCTTTCTCACATCGTATGTTTTGACAGCAGTTGTTTTATGCAATCCTAAAGGAAAATACATTTGTGAACACTTAAGCGCACTATATAGATAGCGTACAGTATCCGTAGATCAACTCTTACCTCTCTGATGACACACTGGCTGTATGTTGAGTTGATGAAGTTTGAACAGCGAGCAGAATTGCTGCTGTCTCCGCATAAAGATTCCCCAGGACGACATAGTTATATATAAAAAGCTGCAATTTGATGTATTAGGTTATAAAATACTTGCTATGCACCTTTAGTTTCTGTACTTTTTATCAGATTGCTCAACTACAGCCAAGACGAGCTCTCGATTGCGATTCCAGGGCGGATCGACCACTCCTTTCACAGTCAAATCGATTAGTTCTGTCTTAAGGATTTTTTGTACTTTTTTTGTTTGTTTACTGTTTGCTTTCCTGGTGCAAACAGGTACACTTTAATGACGTCTCGATAGATTGTAAAGAAAGAGGGTCTTTCACTGATGTCGTACTGGTCAAGGTAACTAGAAAGGCAGTAGCATCAAAGACAGAGCTCATTCTAAGCTCTTTGGTAGCATGAAACATTAGTGACCCGGATGTTGTTTTCTGCGCGTTGTGTTAATTTTTAACACTTTGTGGCCATTTTCATCTTCACAAATGTAGTTATTCAATGTTTGCCTAACTTAGAACAATTTGTATTGACTTTAAACTTTATTACGAATCTGTCTGCCTATCGCAAAATAAGAAAGCTGCTAAAACAACTGAATAATATTATCATTGTGATTATTACCTTTAAGTTATCAGATCCCTTTTGGTACGCCTATGTAACATTCCTAATAATCTAAGTATTTTTATTGTTTCATTTATTGTTCATGTTTTCATTTTTAGTATTAGGTTGTTTTTATTTTGTCCCATCCACCCAAACGCAATTTGGGTGGATGGGACAGCATGGTTTTGGGTGATTGGGACAGTGCTGAAAAGCTATGCTAATCAAGAAAAAGATCAAGCTTTATATAGAAAATCATTGTGTATGCTCTGTATGCCTCCTCATTTGTGCAACCCCTTATCAACCACAAAAATCTTACAGTAGTACACCATATTCATGTTGCTATCAAAGGTTTGTGCAATAGCTAGCTGTGCTAATTAGCCCTAATAAACACACCAAATCTAACAGTAAGTTTTGCCTTGAACATAAATACCAATCCTAACCAGCCTTGCTTAGTTTAAGCTATTTGCAGATTAGAATGGCACCAATAAGACAGGAAGAGAGATGTAGGAAGAGAACAAAAGGGAGAGCACAGGGAGAGTGCAAAAAATACAACAAATGGAGCGAAGAGAGAATGAAGGGGGCAATTGAAGAGTATAGAGGGGAAGTTGAGGCAGGGAACAAACCCAAGTTAAGGTTTTTGGCCAGAGCGTGGAAAATCAACTTTGCAGAGGCGAGTGAAAGGAGTTGTAAAGGGCTACAAGCACATTGCTGGAAGCAAGACCCTCATTCCCCAAGAAAATGAGGTCCAGTTAGCAGAGCTAGTCAAATGTCTGAGCAAGAGAGGGTTTCTCATGAGAAAACCTGAGATACAAGCTCTTGCAGCCCATTTTGCAGAAGCCAATGGAATACAAGGCCTTGCACCTAAATAGACAGGCCACTACTGGTTTCAATGCTTTCTTAGGAGAAACCCAGGGCTCATTATGAGAAAACCGGAAGCCCGAGCAGCCTACTTTAACCCTGTTTCTGTTCAGAAATGGTTTGCTTCTTACCATGAAATAATTTCTGAGCTCTGCATCCAGGACCTACCAGGACACATATGGAACTGTGATGAGAGATGTGGCTAAAGTACGATCACCCTGCTTTGAAATCACGACTAATGAAAAAGGAGAAACAACAATCCTGCTAGCTTGTCTCAATGCAGCAGGAAAGTATGGGCCACTGCTCGTCATATTTAAAGGCAAAAGGCTTCGGGCAGAATGGTGTTTTGGGGGACCAAACAACACCCTTGTCAGAATCTCAGACAATGGATGGATCAACTCTGAGGTGTTTTTAGACTGGGGAAAGCAGTTCATAGCTCACCTGCCTAAAGAAGATCCTCGTCCACATGTGCTTCTACTTGATGGTCACAGCAGCCATGTACTTAATCTCATGAGAGACAACAATGTGTATGTTGTGCACCATAATCAGCTGGGCTCTGTAGAGAGTACCTCTCTGCGTAGGCTTCACTCATAGAAAACAAATAGCATTTTAAAGACATGGCACAACATTGCACCTTGTTCACAGTGCAACAGGCTTTACACTTTACATTAATCACATGTCAGATGGTCCTCTTTGCAGCATGACAAACAAACATTAAAATTGTAAAGCAAAAAGTATTGCAATAACAATGAATGGAGCGGTCATCACATCAGTGACTTCACAGAGTTTGCCCTCTTGTTACAATAATGAAAGCTGGATGAGCTCTGCAGTAACCTTTTACTAGTATTGGTTAATAACTGGATGAGAAAAAACTAAATTGTATACACCCTGAGTAAAACCACTGTAGCCATAAAAATATAATGTATCTGTTTGTGTTATATTATATGGCGAATGAATTAATAAATAATACAATTTAATAGCGCACTATATTTAATAGTGCTCAACATATCTGCTCAAAGTTTAATACTCTTTTTTTTCAAGATGTTAACCCACAGTTTTCCCACATTTTTAAAACTTAACTTATTCACATGTTATGTTCGATATTATTCTAATAGAACAAGTTGGTACTGAACATTTTAAAGTCAGCAAAACTGCAAAAATTATGCAAAGTAAAACTTGTAGCTTTTAGCATTTTAAGTGATTTAATTGTGGCCCTCTTTGCCTCTGTACATGAATGACCCGTTTTAGAATGCATTTAGCAAAATATTTATTATCGGTGTAAGTCAGGATTGTTGACCTGAGTAAATTAAGATGTGCACAAAAAAAGGGATATAAATAAACAAAACTTCAATACACTGATCCACTACAACCTCCATTGTAGTATTGCTAGTTACAACATTAAAGTTAACTGTTAACCATTAACAGGCTGATAAATGACAAAACTTTTAATCTTTAGATAAACTTAGACTCTCAGATGTAAGGGTTAATACAGAACAGCATAGCATGAAAAAAACTGTAAACGTGATGACTCTTGCACAAAATATGGCTTGATGGAATCCAGTAAGAGCAGACCACTGCGCTTGAAGATTTGATCAGTTGATTAAAGCACTGAACCATGTCAACTCAACTGACATCTAACAAAAATTAATCCAGACCATGAATAGTACAATTTAAGTAAAGGGGAGATTCGCCCTACGCAAAGGGGCCCTTGGATAAAAAAGTTTGAAAACCACTGGCATAGATCACCCAAAAATGAAAATTTACATCAATTTACAAATGATGTTTAACAGAGCAAGGAAAGATTCACAGTATGTCTGAAAATATTTTTCCTTCTGAAGAAAGTCTTATTTGTTTTATTTCGGCTAGAATAAAACCAGTTTTAATTTTTTAAAACCATTTTAAGGTCAAAATTATTAGCTCCTTTAAGCTAATTTTTTTCACTTGTCTACAGAACAAACATCATTATACAATAACTTGCCTAATTACCCTAACCTGCCTAGTTAACATAATTAACCTAGTTAAACGTCTTTAAATGTCACTTTAAGCTGTATAGAAGTGTCTTGAAAAACATCTTGTAAAATATTATTTACTATCATCATGGCAAAGATAAAATAAATCAGTTATTAGAAATGAGTTATTAAAACTGTTATGAATATAATTGTGTTGAAAAAAATCTTCACTCTGTTAAACAGAAATTGGGGAACAAAATAAACGAGGGGCTAATAATTCTGACTTCAACTGTATTCATGTAAAACACTATTAAATTTTTCTACTTTTCATGTAACCACAATTTAACAAAAACATAAGAGCCATATATACAGAGGGAGAGATTCCAAAATATTTAAAATATTATACGTTTTAATGCACAATTAATTATTTTTTTTTTTTTGCCTTTCAAAAACAACAGTTTAGGCCAAACTTAATTCCAACATAATCTTTTACAAACTGACATGTCAGATATACAATGAATCAAATATAAAGCCATAAAGTTACACAAAACAAACAAACAAACAAACAAAAATTATAAAATAACTTAACAAAAAAAGAACAACATATCGTGCAGACATCAAACAGAAACTCTGTAAGGGGTTAAATAAAACCATATTCTTGAAACAAATCATTAGACTCTCACCCTTCATTATTTTTAAAGCCTCTACATAACTCCTTTTTAAACACAATCAATTTAGGAGCTGTTTTCAAAATTTTGCATTTATAAATGAAGAATTTAACTAAAATAAGTAAACAATTTGCAGTTAAGTCATCATCTTTATTGTTCAAATGAACTCCATATTTCACAATGTCTCAACAAATAGAAGCAAACATTAAAATATATTGATTTATCCAGTTGCCCACATCTTTAATGCACAAATGTCTTCCACGAAACTCAAAAAAGTTGTTACTATTGAAAAAGTTCAGCTTATTCATCGTGTTTGTGAGCCGCCACGCGCCCCTTACTGGACAACAGGTTCATTACAGCACCGTTGTTGCACTCACAGGGTGTATTTTTCTTTTCCCCAGCAGACTGTCATGGCGGCGTCCATGACTAACGATCAGAGCTGGTTTTTTGCTCTCGCCCTCGGAGTTTCATTTCTAAAATGTCTCCTGATAAATGCATAGTAAGTAAAGTCATCTCGCATTATGGACATTTTCTTTCACTTGATTACCACATTTAAAGTTAAAATGTATCGGAGTGTCCAGTGTAGTAAGAATGAGGAAATAGTCAAGATTCATTCATTCTGTCCTCATTTAAAGAGGAAAAAAGTCACACAGTGTGAAGCTGTTTTGTAGAAAATTTTCATTTTAAAAACTTTATTGTATTTCAGTCACTCTACGGATTTTGAAGTGCATAGGAACTGGCTTGCCCTGACTCACAGTCTGCCAGTTTCACAGTGGTATTATGAGGTAGTCATATGAATTGCATATTTTTTTAAAGCAAAATACTCTATCTATCTATCTATCTATCTATCTATCTATCTATCTATCTATCTATAATAATATTTCTACACTCACTGGCTCCTTTATTAGGTACACCATACTGGTACCATTATGAACCATTTTGGTTTGCCTTCAGCCTTCGTTTGAGTTAATACTTTGACAGATTCTAAGTTTCAATGTGCTGGAAACAGCAACACACTGATTTATCAGCTTCATATTCATGTGGTTTACAACTAATTCTAACCATACTATTGATATGTTGCTGCATAAATCAAGACTAATTAGACCAGCACATTTTTTCCCCAGTCTATATTGTTCTGTTTTAGTGAGCCCTTGTGAACTGCAGCCTCAGTTTCTTTTTATAATCTGACAGGAGTGTGATTGCTGTGCTCTTTGTTTGCTGCCTTAGCTCATCTGTTTCAAGGTTTGACGTTTTGATTAGAGATGCTGATGTGGACATTGGGGTAAAGTTGGTTGGCATTTTGTGACATGCTACTTTAAATATTCAGTTTGAAATTGCATGCAAGTATGACTTCAAAACAACATCAGTACTGTTTAATTAACTGTGAACAATGTTGTACTTTCATAGTCATTGGCTGCTAATATGAGTTTGCTAATTAGAATTAGCAAAGGGCACTTTTCTGAAATTTTATTAAGAAGGTCAGGTCTGAATGTGCACATATAAAATCAACTTTACCTCAATCTTCTGCAGACCTTACTTCTCTGATATCTAGGATTAATCAACACTTTCACACATAGATACATTTAATCTTTTTTTCTAGAAATGTTGGTTATGAGTTAAGATCAGCAGTTGTTACATACCAGCCTATCTGCAACCAGCAATTCCATTCTCAAAATATTAGTTAAATCACAACTCTTCTCCATTTTGATGCTCTTGAACCTCAGTAGATCATCTTGACCACATCTACACGCCTAAATGCATTAAATTGCTGCAATGTGATTGGCTGATATTTGTTACATAGATATTTATGGTAAACAGCTGAACAGGTGTACCTAATATAGTGGCCATAAATAACCCCACAAACACTAAGTTTTATTTTTGTGATTTAATGTTTATTCTTACAGGATACATCTAAGTGGACGTTGGATTATCCTCCTCTGTTTGCTTGGTTTGAATATGGACTTTCTCATATTGCCCGATTTTTTGATAAGGAGATGCTGGTTGTTGAGAATCTGAATTATGCAAGCCCAGCGACAGTCCTGTTCCAAAGGCTTTCAGTCATCGTGACCGATGCAGTCTTGTTTTATGCAGTTAAAGAGTACGTTGTGTCTACATGCTACACACTTAAATATTGTTTAGAGTTTCTGCAGGGTCTTAAAATGTCTTAAATCTCCAAATCTTAGTCTTAGATTTACTGAAATATTGTGCTATTGGTTTTAAATCTTTTTTTAAACAGGTCTTAACTTTCCTTTGTTCATGTATTCTTACCCAATCTGGCCAAAACCCGTACAATCACCAACAATCCATCTCAATAAAACTTTAAACTTTTTATTTAAAAAGGTAATTTGAACTCTTTTCATTATAATGGTTTAATTATTTTCCTTACAATAACATTTGTTTGAAAGTGCTCCATGTATTTACTGCTGAGGACACCAACCTGGACAGATCGTTGTGCATAGATTTATTTATTATTCATTCATTCATTCATTCATTTTCTTTTCGGCTTAGTCCCTTTATTAATCTGGGGTCACCACAGTGGAATGAACTGCCAACTTATCCAGCATTTGTTTTACACAGCGGATGCCCTTCCAGTTGCAACCCATCTCTGGGAAACATCCATAAACACTCATTCACACTCATACACTATGGACAATTTAGCATACCCAATTTACCTGTACCGCATGTCTTTGGACTGTGGTGGTAACCGGAGCACCCGGAGGAAACCCACACGAACGCAGGGAGAACATGCAAACTCCACACAGAAACGCCAACTGACCCAGCCGAGGCTCGAACCAGCGACCTTCTGCACTACAGCACTACCTACTGCACCACTGCGTCGCCCATTTATCTATTATAGTTTTTAAAACTTTTAAAACATTTGTTCATTTTTTTATTTATTTAAGCAAAGTTTATGTTGGAAAATGTGTATGGACACAAGTAGAGCTTGCTTGCTTTTACACAATATTTAAAATACTTTGCTAAGAAATGTCTAAAATGTTAAAAAAAATTATTATTACTATATAATTGTATTATTAAATGTATTAAATTATAATATTTTTTTATGATCGGGCAAATAAAAATCTTTTCCATCTGGGCCATTTGAAAATTTCCTTAGTGTTTAGCCCTTTATGAGTCTAAATGTTTATTAATAATGGTTTTACAAATGTCTTAAAGTCTTCAGTTTAACTTAGTGAAACCTGCTGAATCCCTGTTATTACATTTGCACACATTCACAAAGTGTTTTTACCATGGTCTTTTTATATTTTAAAAATATGGTAACATTTTAATTTAAAGTCACCTAGTTATAATGTTCCATGCACTTGCTATAGTAATCACAATGTATTATGCATAATTACATGTAACTAAACCTACCCCAGATTCTACCTCAACCATATAGCAATTGCACGTGATTATTACTTATCATTCAGTACTTAAATAAATAGTTAAGCTGTAACCATCACCTTAAAATAATGTGTAACCAAAAATATTTTTTACAGAAAGACCTTTTAAGGGATTGTTTACTTTGAATTTGATATGTTGCATGTGTGTAATATTATAGATGTTGCAAATGTTTGCGAGAAGACAAAGGGAAAGACCTTCTGGGAAAGCCATCTTTCATCCTGACGGTGTTGTTGTTGTGGAACTTCGGTCTTCTAATTGTTGATCGTATCCTTTGAGATTAGGCTTATTAATGAGTTCAGTCATGCATTCCCTGCTGTGGTTCAGACCTGTCTTTTCTCTTACCTGAAATTAATTTCACTTGACTGATATCCTGCAGATATTCATTTTCAGTATAACGGCTTCCTGTTTGGAGTTCTTCTTCTGTCAATAGCAAGGCATTTACAGGTATTGGCTGTAATTTGATTTAATAATTAAGCTTTCAAAATAATAACATTTCAATTTGTTAAATATGTTTTAAACATCATGTATTATAATAAAAATTTATTTGGAATTTTTGGAAAGTTTGCTTTAATATGTTTTTGGTTTTGTGTGTTGACAGAACAGACATTTAGAGGGGGCCTTGCTGTTTTCAGTACTTTTAAACTTAAAGCATATATATATATACATCGCACCTGCATACGGCATCTTCCTGCTAAGATGTTTTTGTTTCACCCAGAGCAATCCAGGTAATTTAGCATATTATTTTTCTGCATAATTAATAAAATTAAATTAATAAAAATATTTTTAGCATTATTAAAAAAGTTTTCATCTTTTTTTTCTTCCTAGATGTGTCTTTGCTATGGAGAAGATTCAGTGTCTTGCGACTTGTAGCACTAGGAACTATTGTCTTGTCTACTTTTGCCGTATCATTTGGACCCTTTATTGCACTGGTTTGTTAATCATATATACATGGGGTATAAATAATTTAGGGCTTGACTGCATGTATGTGTGTGTGTGTGTGTGTGTGTGTGTGTGTGTG
>CAIGQZ010032312.1:6170835-6198145 GCA_903798205.1 Danio tinwini | reverse complement strand
TATATATATATATATATATATATATATATATATATATATATATAAATGTGTGTGTGTATGTGTGTATATGTATATGTGTGTGTACATTTTTCCCATTTATTTATTTATGACGTTATCTTGCTAGTTCATTTGTAAAAAAAAAGTTAAGAAATGTACAATTATTTCAAAAGGTATTTTAAAAACGTATATTTTATTATAAATTTTATTTAAAAAATGTATAGTTACTAAACATTTCTTTGTGGAATAAAGGGTTCTTTATTTATTAATGGTTAAATTTTAATCTGTCTATTTTCTTAACCTTTTTATTAATAAAGATAGCAACTATATAAAAAATAGCAAAAATATGAAGATGTAAATTTGCATATTAGAGTGAATCTAAATAACAGTAAACATTGACACTCAGAGGAAAAGTTTGGCTCTGTCATGGCAGAAATAAATTTGAAATAAAATAAAAAATATTTAAAAATTGTAATAAGTGATTTCATAGAGTTTGCTGTTATTTATGATCAAATAGCTAAAGCATTGATGAGCATAAAAGATTTCAGGAACACTTTACAATAAGGTTGTATTAGTCAATGTTAGTTAATGTATTTACTAATATGAACAAACAATGTACAATGCATTCATTACAGTATTCATGTTGGATAACATTAGTTAATGAAAATGTTGTAGTTCATTGTTCATGTTAACTCATGGTGCATTAACTAATGCTCATAAGCATGACTTTGGATTTCAATAATACATTAGTACATGTGGAACTATAATTAATAAATAATGTACTAAGTGAATACATTAACTAATGACATCTTACTGTAGATGTGACCAAGATTTTTTTTTTTAAATCTTACAAACCTTACAAAATCTCACCAAGCGATCAATATATTTGAGTTGTATTAATTTATTGATTTGTCACAGTCATTTACTCATTCATCTTTATCCACCTAGGGTCAGCTTCCCCAAGTCTTATCAAGACTCTTCCCTTTCAAGCGCGGTCTGTGTCATGCATACTGGGCACCAAACATCTGGGCACTTTACAATATAGCAGATAAAGCTTTATCCATTCTCGGTATGTTCAATAATCAAGTGGGTTTACTGTAAAACCACATAAACAGTATATAGAATCAGCTGATTGTATTATGTGTTATTGTTTTATTGATATGCAATATTACATATTATGAGTGTTGCCACATTTTTTTTTTTACACATACTGATCAGTACTAATTCATTTATCCAGGTGTGAAATTCAAACTGCTTGACGTCAACAAACTCCCCAAAGCCTCAATGACTGGTGGTTTGGTTCAGGAGTTTCAGCACTCTGTTCTTCCCTCAGTCTCTCCTTTAGCAACACTCATTTGCACATTGCTGTCAATACTGGTAAGCACTTTTTAATCTTTTATTTGATGATCACGATTTAATATTTGCACATCTAGATTTGTCTTGTGTTGCACAGGTATATAAAATGTTGCATGTTTAAGTCAAAATAATGTCATGCATGAAATTGTTAATTATTAAAGATGTTTTGTAAATTTCCTACTGTAAATACACTCACCGGCCACTTTATTAGGTACACCTTACTAATACCAGGTTGGACCCCCCTTTTTCCTTTATAACTGCCTTAATCCTTCGTGGCATAGATTCAACAAGCTACTGTTAATATTCCTCTGCGATTTTGGTCCATACTCACATGGTAGCATCACGCAGTTGCTGCAGATTTGTCGGCTGCACATCCATGATGCAAATCTCCCGTTCCACCACACCCCAAAGGTGCTCTATTGGATTAAAATCTGGTGACTGTGGAGGCCATTTCAGTACAGTGAACTCATTGTCATGTTCAAGAAACCAGTCTGAGATGATTTGTCCTTTATGACATAGTGCGTTATCCTGCTGGAAGTAGCCATCAGAAGATGAATAGACTGTGGTTATAAAGGGATGGACATGGTCAGCCAAGAACATATCCCCCACATTATTACACCACCACCAATAGCCTGAACAATTGATAGAAGGCAGGATGGATCCATGCTTTTTGCTTTTTCCAAATGTTGCAGCAGAAATCAAGACTTATCAGACCAGGCAATGTTTTTCCAATCTTCTATTGTCCAATTTTTGTGAGCCTGTGCGAATTGTAGCCTCATTTTTCTTTGGTTGGACATGTTGTGTGTTCAGATGCTCTTCTGCATGCCTCGGTTGTAACAAAGACTACAGAATACACAAGACATGTCACTTGTATCTTTTTGAATGGGGAAAAGTGTAACTGTCAATATGGTAAAACAAGCCCTGCCTACTAGTACAGGAGCCAATCATCGATCGCTATAGACTGACAATACTCTGGGGGAGGGGCTGGGACCAGACGTGAGTTTCTGCAGATTTTGAGTGATTTAGACGTTTAGAAATGAATCTAAAGACACAGTTGTTGTTTAATTTTATTGTTGATTCCTAATATGAAATTCAATCGTAAACTTGGCAAGCAATTTTGGAGAATTTGATGTTTCCCCATTGGCAAACAGAATTCCCGAGCATACTGCCCGAGAGGCATTTTAAAGATGGCCGCCAAATGAAATGACTTGCCTTAAATGGACTGTTGCCTTTCTATCAGCTCGAACCAGTCTGGCCATTCTCCTCTGACCTCTGGCATCAACAAGGCATTTGCGCCTACAGAACTGCCGCTCACTGGATATTTTCTCTTTTTCAGACCATTCTCTGTAAACACCAGGGATGGTTGTGCATGAAATTCTCAGTAGAACTTAGACCAGCCCGTCTGGCACCGACAACCATGCCATGTTCAAAGTCACTTAAATCCCCTTTCTTCCTCATTCTGATGCTCTGTTTGAACTGCAGCAGATCGTCTTGACCATGTCTACATGCCTAAATGCATTGAGTTGCTGCCATGAGATTGACTGATTAGAAATATGCATCAGCAATTAGTTGGAGAGGTGTACCTAATAAAGTGGCCAGTGAGTGTGCATGGAAACTAACATTTTTGCTTAGTAATGTACATTGCTAAGCACCTCATTTGGACAACTTTTAGTGCTGATTTTTTTCACTATTTGGATTTTTTTTAACCCTCAGATTTCAGATTTTGAAATGGTTGCATCTCGACCAAATATTGTTTTTTTCCAACAAGCTATACATCAATGGAAAGCTTATTTACACCGCTTACTAAAACAAGCTTAAATAAGGTACTTGAATGTACTTTTATGACACTGATGGTTTTGGGGTCCATGGCAGGGTTGCCAGTTTTTTTTAAACAAAACTAACCCTAAAGGCCTATACATATTTTACATCATTGTATGCATCACAAATGGTTCCCTCTTTAAATAACTGTTAATTAGTAATTATACTGATTCTGATTCCTTAAATTGACATTTTAGACATTTAATTGAGATTAAATTGAACAAACTTCCAAGATAATAACGAAATTGTAAATCGATGGACTTTCTTCTGTAGATTTCATATACTTATGCAATTATTATTTAGAACAATCCTAGAGATTCCTGCCAATCTGTTACCATTGAAACGAAAACAGACACACAGTTTTCCTCTAGCATCCCTGCACCTCGCAATAGTGTGATTACTTCTCATCCTAGCACAGGTTTTATCATTGGTAGAATATAAATTTGGTACAGTGAAATAAGTTACCACAACATTTAAAATATATAATTAATTCAATATATAAAAGCTTGAAACCGTGGAATAAAAACAAACTAAGAAAATTGCAAACATGGCAACCCTGATCCATGGTCACATTTGCATTTATAGACTGTGATGATTGTTCAGTTTTTGTCTCTTTGTCTCCCGCAGCCTGCTCTTTTCAAGTTATGGCACAGACCTAACGGAGCGAGAGGATTCTTGCGCTGCCTTGTCATCTGTGCGCTTGGATCTTTTATGTTTGGTTGGCATGTACATGAAAAAGCCATTTTGATGGCCATACTTCCTTTAAGGTGATTTAATTTTGTTTTGTCTGATGGTATTCTTACATTAGCATGTTCTGCTAGTTGCCCACTCTTAAAAATGTTTTTCTTGTTTTCTTGTTCAGTTTGCTCGCTGTGGAGAGTAGAGAAGATGCCAGGATTTTTCTAATCCTCAGTATAACGGGTCATTATTCCCTATTTCCACTCCTCTTCACAACTCAAGGTATGTCCCATTCAGAAATGCTCACAGCAAGCCTTTTCGAGTCACTGATTGTAACTCATTTTCATTCTTAATTCCAGAGTTGCCCATCAAAATCTTCCTCATGTTGCTGTTTACAATCTTCAGTTTCACCTCTCTGAAAATGCTTTTCAGGTCAGTATTTAAAAAGAGTTTACTGTAACTTTTTTATTGGCTGTATGTTCAATTGATTGATTTTAATTTAATATTCCATTCTTCGTTTAATAATTCAGGAAAGGTGGTAGTTTGTTGAATCCACTAGAGTCGATGTATCTCTTAGGCCTGATTCCGCTTGAGCTCATCTGTGAGTTTGTTTACCCATTGACGGTTTGGCAGAAGACGTTCCCCTTCCTCCCTCTGATGCTCACCTCGCTTTATTGTGCACTGGGAGTGACTTATGGCTTCATCAGACTCTATATCTCAATGCTGACAAGCTCAGACACTGCTAAAAAGGTAAAAAGTCAATGAATCCTGTGATTTGAGGGTGTATTTTCTTAGGGATTGTTTATTTCTGTTGAATCGGACAGAAATGTTTCAATGGACCAAGATGAATGATTCGTTTGTGGGATTTGAGTATGTCTGTACTCAGTTGTTTGTTACTGTATAGATGTAGACTATGGATACAATTGTTTATTTTTGAAAACATTTCTATAAATGTGTTTGCTCCATGAACATGCCTGTGACTTGCAGTGTTGTTATTATTAGGATTGGGGCAAATGTGTTAAAATAATTTATTGATAATCGACCTTCAAAATATCCTAATATTCAATGATATCAACTCTGCCCCAACATCTGCATTATACGGTGATGTGCTGATGTTCACGATAGTTTTGCTTTAATGTAAACAAAAAGGTTTGTAGTTTTTGTATATATAAAACATTTAGTATATTTTAAGTAATTTCTCATTCAGTATTTTTATACACCTTTGAATTTTATATTTTTGTTTAGCTTTCCTTTTGTTTTAATATAAACATATTATATTAAAACATATGGCAACATTGCTTATATTTTAATTTTTAAGCAAGAAAGGTAGTTTAATGGTAAACACGGCACAAGAAGTTAATATCATGTACAGTTGACGTCAGAATTATTAGCCCCCCTTTGATTTTTTTTTTCTCAAATTATGTTTAACAGAGCAAGGAAATTTTCACAGTCTGTCTGATAATATTTTTTCTTCTGGAGAAAGTCTTATTTGTTTTAATTTGGCTAGAATAAAAGCAATTTTGAATAAAAAAAAAAAAAGTTTTTTTTAAGGTCAACATTATTAGCCCCTTTAAGCTATATATTTTTTCGATGGTCTACAGAACAAACTATCATTATACACTGACTTGCCTAATTACCCTAACCTGCCTAGTTAACCTAATTAATCCAGTTAAGCCTTTAAATTTCACTTTAGGCTGTATAGAATTGTCCTGAAAAACATCTAGTCAAATATTATTTACTGTCATCATGGCAAAGATAAAATAGAAATAAGTTATTAAAACTAGTATGTGTAAAAATATGTTAAAATGAATCTTCTCCCTGTTAAACAGAAATTGGGGGAAAAATAAACAGGTGACTAATATTTCAGGAGGGCTAATAAGTCAGACTTCAACTGTACATACCATTCAGTTACTGGATGATCGACTTTATTGGAAAGATGCATATTAGAAAGTTAGTAAAGTTGCAACTAAATGTATGTAGATGATCAGAGTTGACCTAAAACTGAAATGAATAGTTTATATTGAAGACAAAAAGAAAGCTGTAGAGATGTAGAAATATAAAATTACAAAAGCAATACTGAATCAGAAAGTAATTAAAAATATCCAAATATTAATAAAAAAATTATTTGATGACAAATAGTACATTACTTAACTAAACCAAAGCTAATGACCTGCTCTTTACTTCATTAATTCACTCACAATTTAAATAATTCACTCACAATGATCTTTTTAAAGGTTTGTTTAAATGTTTTTATTAATAAGGCAACATAAATGTTCCATACCAGATGACATATTACCTGATTTTTACTAAAAAGAAGACAACGCTGCATCCTTGATGTGTTTTCAGAGATATTTCTAGAGTGAAAAATCATGAATGTCATTGAATTGTCACTGGAGGATAAATGCAGGATATGAAAACAAAGTCTCAAAGAGAGTTTCAAAAGTTCAAACCGAGCATTTGTGGCTTCAATTTAAAACACCATTTAGAAGTAACAGATAGCACTTGTCATCATGTGAAGGCAGCAACTATCGATGTTATAAAACACCATCACACTGGAGATTCCCACGTTATTGCCTCAGTTGTGATCTGCATTTCATGTTTTCAGTATCAGTGTAAAATCTTATATTGGCAGAGCTTCTCATTGGTTTTACAATATAGTCACACAATTGAAATCTATTGTTCTGAGAGTCTAGAAATGTACTGTAAGTGGATGCTTATTGACGCTGACAATACATTTTAAAGAGTAAATGCACTTTTAGAGTTATTTGGTAATTTGCCTGTTTTTAATTGCAAGGCTGATCCAAATGACTCAGGATTGTTAAACACAAGCAGACCTAGAAATGGCAGGAAACATATATAAATGTTTAAATGTATATTACTATTCAGTAGCTTCAGGTCGGTAAGGTATTTGAAGTTTTTGAAAATACATCTAATTCTGAACCAAGCCTGCATTTATTTGCCCAAAAATATTTTCAATTGTAATAATATGAAACGCTGCATTCGAATTATGTAATATTCCTGTGATGGAAAAACTATATTTGTCACATAATTTCATAATCCTTAAGAATTCATAGTAATATTCTAGTTTGTTGACATGAAACAGTTTCACGGGTGAATCATTCATCATGATTGCTTGATGAATATCAATTTCTAAACAATATTTTTTGTATTATTAATGTTAATTGTAATTTTATAAATATTGTCATTTTTATTAAAAGGATAGTTGACCCAAAAAAATGAAAATGTACTTACGCTGAAGTGATTCTAAACCTACTAGTTTCTTTTTCTCTGATGAACACAAAACAAGATATTTTGAAGAAAGTTGGAAACCGTCAGCCATTGACTTTTATTGTGGGGAAAACAAACACTACACTGTAAAACCAGACAGTCAACTTTATCAAATGAAATGAGTGTAGTTAACTCAAAATTGACTGAAAGTTAATTCTACTCATTTGAAAAGAGGTTTGAACTCAGCGTGAAAGGTAATGAGATAATGGAGTAAGTTCACAGTACTCATATGTTTAGTTTTTTAACTCAAATGGTTTGTAGCAATCGGTTTCCTCAACAGTTTGAGTTGGCTTAACTTATTGGGTTTTATAGTACTCAGTGGGTTTGAGTTCTCTTCATTTATTGGGTTTTACTGTGCTCAAATTGCTTCGTTTACTCAAATGGATTAAGTTCACAGTACTTATTAGGCTTAGTTTTTGAACTTAAATGGTTTGTTAAATGGTTTGAGTTACCTTAACTTTTTGGGTTTTACAGTGTATGGAAGTCAATGGCTACCAGTTTTCAACATTCTAAAAAACATATTCTTTTATGTTCAGTAGAAAAAAGGAATTATTAAATTTTTATGTGATCTATCCCTTTAATACCAATCATTTTAGTACTGAACAGTATTCATTTGTTTTTGCAGACCCAAACTTTTCAGTCTCAAACATGCAGTTTCTGTCTTCAAAACAGTTTTGTTTCACTGTTTCAACAAGTTTATATCAACTAAAAAGACTTTAAAGTGCTGTATTTATAAACTATTAGTGGTTCTCAATGGGTCAGTCGCAACCCAAAAATGGTTCTTTTCCCCCAAAAAAGTATTTTCTGACAAGTCGCAATTACTAGAAGTAATAAACTGCAGAAAACAAATTACTAGAAGTAATAAACTGCAGAAAACAATCAAAGTACTTGCTCTACAAACAAGTGTGTCCATGACTATACATAAAAAGAAGAATATAATAAGAAAATATCAGTTTGCAACATGAAGCAGCATAACGAGCAGTTTTTAACGTCTAAAATAAATGGAAGTGACTAAAAGACCAGAAGTCTCGACCAAAAATATTTCAATGGCTGCGCTCGCTTATACATAAAGGATACGGTCATTTGAATACGGCTTTTTATATACATATAGGAAAATTTTGTATGGGTTCAATGCAAACCAATTGAGAACCACCACTCTGGACAAAAATGCACAGTTTTTTTTAGGGCAATTCAGGCCACGTTGGCGATGGACTGTCCTAGAATTCACTCTCAGGGCAATACAGTGATGCCATAAACAGCACATGGATTATGTGATGTCTTGACCCAATGAAAGACACTGGATGTTCACACCATGTTCTTCACTGAGCCTTTCCTTAAAAAGCACCACTCTGTTCATTCCTAAGTCTTGCCAGCAGGTCCTTAGTCTCCTGAACTCCTTATAGCATTAGAGGATCAATGTTCATCTAAGGACAGCTCCACTGAATCTCCATGAGGTCAGATAAGACCGTGATATGGTCCGGTAGAGGAAATAGTAGATGTGCCGTAGGAAGATACATAAGCGTGATCCTTGACTGATCCTCAAGAGTGGGTCTGCCAAACTCCCATTTTCATTGATTTGAAAAAGGGAATTTTCTTTGTCCTGACTATGGCGTTCAAAGCAACATAATGTTCATTGATTTATTTCTGTCGCCCTTCTACGATAATTACTAGGACTGGAGTGAGGTCCATCAGTATCTTCAGCATATCCATAATGTCGGGATGTTCTTTGGCTCCGTCGATGAACTCTTCCAGTGTCAGTTCACCTGAAGGATTGAGCAAAAGGGGGGACGCCATTAGCTCACTGAAAGAGTAGAAATCAGTACAAATGAAGGATTTTGATTAAGTTAAGTGGTGCTTACCCTCTCCGTTAACATCAATCTTTTCAAATATAAGGGCCACTATTTCCTCTGGCACAATGTCACGATTTCTCGTGATGTCTTGTATAGCCTGTGGTACAACAAATAACAGTCAATTGCAATCTATTTCTCATCTTTAAAACATGCAGCATAAAATGGAAATCTGCCCAAAATGTAATGTTCAAGCCACTTTATAAACTTTTCTTTTCTGTATTTATGTGCACCTAATGTCAAATGTATTGAAGTTTTTTTCCCCGGCCTCCTAAATAACAGTTAAGGTCCCGCAATTTCAACTGAGTTAACATCTTGCTATTGTGGCTTTATTTCTTGGAAATGTAAGTTTAGATAAAAAGTTTTCCCTCAGTATTGCAAAAAAATAAATTGCAGTTACAATTGCAGGCAATAAACAGGTAGATGCTGCACACTGGTGATGGATGAGGAGATTCCCCTCAAAAATATTTAAAGTGCTTTGATTGTCCAAAAAAAGTGCAATATAAGGATTTAAGGATTTATTATCATTAATATTATTAAATTCTAAGGAAAATTTCAGATATCTGAGAAGTAATTTCTGAGGGAAAATGTGACAAACTTTACTGTGAGATATAAGCTGTTTTTCTCAGAAAAAAATCTGAACGGTGAGATATAAATGTACAATTTTGAGTAAAAAAAGTTGATAAATAGAATAGAATGTAAAATTATATAATAGATAATAATATATAATAGAAAGTGAAATATACACTTAAAAGTAGAAGGAAAACAGGCATAATTGTTGGATTTAATTGTAAATTAAACTGCAGGGAAAAAACACCACAATCGTGAGATAAAAAAAAAAATCACAAGCAAACAAGTCAGAATTGTGTGTAGTACAAAAGCCAAAAGTGTAATGAAAGAAACTTATGTAAGAAAAAATCTTGAAAATTCTAAAAGAAAATGGATGCCCCCCCAAAAATGGATGGACTTATTTTGTCCATCTAAATGACAAGAAATGCCAAAAAATGAGAGAAGAAAAACTCAGATTTTAGTATTTTAAAATATATACAGTTGAAGTCAGAAGTATTAGCCCGCTTGAATTATTAGCTCCCCTGTTTATTTTTTTCCCAATTTCTGTTTAATGGAGAGAAGATTTTTTCAACACATTTCTAATCATAATAGTTTTAATAACTCATCTCTAATAACTGATTTATTTTATCTTTGCCATGATGACAGTAAATAATATTTGACTAGATATTTTTCAAGACACTTCTATACAGCTTAAAGTGACATTTAAAGGCTTAACTAGGTCAATTAGGTTAACTAGGCAGGTTAGGGTAATTAGGCAAGTTATTGTATAACGATGGTTTGTTCAGTAGACTATCGAAAAAAAGTTAGCTTAAAGGGGATAATTTTGACCTTAAAATGTTTTTTTAAGAAATAAAAACTGCTTTTATTCAAGCCGAAATAAAACAAATAAGACTTTCTCTAGAAGAAAAAATATTATCAGACACACTGTGCAAATTTCCTTGCTCTGTTAAACATCATTTGGGAAAAAAAATAAATAAAAAGGGGTTAATAATTCTGACTTCAACTGTATATGTGCAGGGATACATTAATTAGCCTAAATCATGCTATAGTCGCAAAATAAGAATCATCCATTTTGCTGGTGACTTTAATATGTGAAGTGATGAATGAGCCGCCTGAGGTCAAGAACCTGCGCTCGACACGCGACGGCTCATAATTATCAGTACCCGGCACATAAACGGCACACGGAAGACAGTTCACTAACCAGATTAAATCAGCTCATCTACAAGTTAAGCAGACTGATTCAGGGTCCACGTTAACCCGACCTGCCTTTTCAATCAGTTCAACAACCACTTTCTATTTTTGCTTCGGTCACAAAAGACCTAATGTGACAGGCAGCGTGTACAAATGACCTGATATGGCATCTTGTTTTCTGGAACAAAGGTAAGAGGTAGAGAATGCTTTACGGTATTATTGCATTGTTTGCTTACTGTAAATATTGTTTCCAATTCGTCCTTGTCAATCTTCCCGTTTCCATCCTGGTCAAAAAGTTTGAAGTACCACTTGAGTTTCTGGTTGATTTCTCCCTTGAGCATTAGGCTAATAGCGGCGATGTACTCCACAAAGTCAATATATCCGTCCTAATAACAAGAGAAAGAGAGAGACAGTTCATTATACAATGTTTTATATGTACGTTCTTTATTTTATAATGCCAGAGATGGACCATTTAAGCTCTTCAAATAAGATTGAAGGTAGATAATTGTGTTAGCTTGCTTTTTAACCTGTTGTTTTAACCTTAACCAAGCTTAATGTAGTGAGCTTGAAGGATTACACTACAAAATGTAACCACCTCGTTTTATATTAGGCTATACAGTACATCATTTATATAATATTGCCTGTTTTGTTTTTATATCTAAACTGACACATTTTCTAAACAGCGTAAAAGTGGATAAACTATATTGCTAATAATGTAATATATATTTAAAAAAAACATTTAGCATTTATTTTAATTATAAAATGACAAAATTAACATAATTCTCTCAGCCATTGAGTACATTTGTGTGCATATTTTGGTATTTGAATTTTTAGTAAAATTTATATGCTATTATAGATTGTATATTTAATCATATTGCATTTTATATTACGAATAAAACTTTTTTATGTTAACATTTTAATGTATTTTTAGTAATAATTAAAAGTAATGTAATCATAAATAAATGAGTTTAAAGAATGTTTTCGCCCAATAATGTACTTACATTTTTGTAAATATTTTGGCTTTTGACCCAGTGCTGTTTTTCAAACACAGCTACAACAAAGATCAGATCACTACCACTATTGGCTGTCATTACATTTGTTCTAACTTACTAATACCCGCACAAAAGATAAATGCTTTTACACCATGTTAGTTAACCCTATTTTAGCCATCTGAACCCTGGTGCACAAGTATTTTCAAACATCCATTCAAAGGGAACAGTTACTCACCATTTACTGACCCTCAAGTGGTTCCAAATCAGCTTAAGTTGATTTTTTTCCAATGAACACAATAGAGGATATTTAGAAGAATGTTGAAAACGGGTAACCACGAGTTCTCTAAAACATTTTTTTTTACCTACTATGGATGTCAATGTTTACCGATTTCCAACATTCTTCAGAATATCTTCTATTGTGTTCAACAGAAAATAAAAAAAACTAAACGTCATAAAGGATTGGGTCCGATTGAGTGCGAGTACTTTTTTTTTGGCTGTTTTTGGGTGAACTATCCTATTAAGCCCCATCTCTAAACAGAGACGTCAAACATTTTATTTTTTTTATCTAAATTTTAGGAGCATCCACATAAATGAGAGAAATCTCACCCTGTCCATGTCGAAAGTGCAGAACACCTGATCCACGTAACTGTTTGCATCCTCATTCATTCCCTGCAGCCCCAGAATAGACTTGAGCTCAAAGAGAGTGATGAGGCCTGACGGAGACTCTCTCATGAATTTGTTATACCAGTGGTGCATGTCCTCTGCGAGGATGTCATCCAGACTGGTGTGGTTGTTACCCATGGTTGTCGTCCCGTGGCTAGTCCAGACACCTGTTTTGTGATGTAGAGGAGCAGACTGGCCTCCTCACTGGACCAGGGGTGTCTGAAACTATTAGAACCTGCTACCGATAAAAAGAAGGCACCTTAAAATAACTGCTGCTAATAGGATAATGGCGAGAGCTGCCTGTTGAAGAGTAACTGGCAGAGAGTAAGGAAGGCTTATATAATAGCCTTTGGCCCGCAGATGAACCGTTTGTGTGGTCAGTGCAGTGCAGAGGGCATTGCAGGCAAACTCAGTGCCATAATTGTTACAGGTCTTGAATTTATTTATTAAGGATGAAAATAATTATCCCTTGTCCTTTCAGTTCTGTTATATAATTCAGATTTTTACAAATTAAAATGCATACAAATAATAAAAAATAAATGCTTTATGTATTTTATTATTATGTTATGTATATTATATAATAATAAATTTCTGTTTTTTAATATAAAAACTACAACACTTTATCAAATGTACAGTAAGATCATTGGATATTACTTTTAAAATGAGTTTTTTTACTTTATTAATTTGTATTTATTAAAATTAGTTGAATTATTACTGTTTTGAATCTGTAGTTGTACAATTTGTGCATAATTCTCTTGAGCGTGAAACTAAACTGATTTATCATGAATCTTTTTTATCAGCGATTACAGATTCTGATCATACAGATAATGCAAATGTACGGTGGCAGAGAGCTGAACATGCTGCAATTTATGCAAACACATGCAATTACAAAAAACACCAGCAAATTAAGAAAACACGTGCTGCAAATCCTCACAACGCAAACACGTTTTTAAAAAATGTGCTGCAATTTCTCGCAAAGCAAACAATTTACGAAAACACCGTGCATTTTCTCACAACACTTTCAAATAGCTCAGAACTTTAGGCTAATAAAATACAAAAGACAAGGCAATCAGGATGTTAAAATAAAAATAAAAAAACACAAGAAGCTCACCTTTCAAAGATCACCTACAAGACTGAGCAATAGTCACAGCACAGCGACGTCCGTCATGTTTTTGGGTCCACTTGAAACATTTCTGTTGTGTTCCAATGTTTTTGCAAGTGTTGTGAGAAAATAGCTTTTTCTTTGTGTGAAAATGCAGCGCGTTATTAAAAAATGTGTATGTGTTGTGACGATTTGCAGCAAGCTTGCTTTCAAACTGACGAAGATCTTTTCTTAATTTGCTGGAGTTTATTGTAATTGCACTTGGTTTTTTTTTTATTTGTAGCATGTTAAGCTTTCTCGGCCACTGTACAAATGAATAAACTTTACTTATATAATTTATGCATGAATAAAGTTGACATTACTAAATGTAATTATTTAATAAGTTACAATGTGCAGTTTTCAATTGTATAATATAACATTTTATTACTTTCTTTATATTCTTTACTAATGTAATAGCAAAACAGTAAATCACCTAACCTACTTGTATAATTTATGCATAATTTATGTTTATCGATCCTATATAAAGCCTGAATACATTCATGTGTTTATTCAACTTAAGCTAGATTTAATTTTGTAAACAAAAACAGCTCAATTACAGTGATAACAGTGAATTCATAATCACTGCACTAATGCAAGTGATCAAATTGCTGTCAAATAGCAGTGCACTTTGATTAAAGAATATATCAATTGTAATTCAAATGTGACTGAATTGTCACACAACTGCAATGCAAATGCTGCTGGCGACACAATCCCGTTTCTGTCCTCCTGCCAGTCAGATCGCTGACTTTTCTCACTTGAAAGTGGTGACAAGGCACAGATCCATGCTCTTCATTAGGGTCTTAAGGTGGTTTGTATCCACGGCAGTAAATGGGATTAAGCGATAGTCATTAGCTCAAATGTTGATTGTGGGCATTAGCCTGAACCTCTCAACTCATTCATTTCCTGTCTTCTACAAGCCCACCAGTAAATTGAAGTGAAGTTCACCCAAAAATAACTGTTCAAATAACTGTCCAATAATTCTGTCATAACTTACTCATTCTCCACTTGTTTCAAACTTGTTTGTTTCTTTCTTTTGCTGAACACAAGGGAGAATGCTGAGAGAAAAAAAAACATAACATTCATAACAGTATAAAAAGAATACCATGGAAGACAATGGCTGCTTTTTCCCCCCAAATGTTTTTCAATGTTTAGCACTTGAATGTGTGATTAAATGCTGAGTAAATCTTCATTTTTGGGTGAGCTATCCCTTTAAGACCAGTTTCCTATATAGTGGGACTAGCATTATATGAATCTGCTAAACGCCACATTAAGAAACTAAACTAATATTTATATCCAAAATGCAAAACATGAAGGTTTTCCTACAAGTGGAGACTGATTTGTTTATTGGTACAATAGTAAATTTTGCACATGGCTGAACTGTTAAGGAGGTCATCTTTATGGTAAAAAAATATTAAAAGAGCCACAAACTAAAATATCTAGCATCTACCTAAAACAACCATAGCAACCACCCAGAATACCTTACACTGTAAAACAATGCTGAGCTCCACTCAATCGTTTTGTGTTGGGGCAGCATGAAAGAATTAAGTTAACTTGTTTGTTTTTACAAATTTAAGTAGATAAAACAATCAAGTTGTCCCAAAAAAACCCCTCAAAAATGATCTTGTTTCAGTCCATTTTAAATAAGTAGTTTGAACAAAGAACAAACGTCAACAAACGAGGGTAGTAACCACTAACAACCCCTTAGACACCAATAGTCACATCCATACCTGCCAACATTTGGTTCGTTCGGGGGGTGGGGGGTGGGGGGTGGGGGGGATTCCGGGAGACAGAACAATACGGGAGACGGGTCTGAAATACGGGATACTCCCGGGAAAAACGGGAGTGTTGGCAGGTATGGTCACATCACAGGATTAGATCATTTATTGATGATTAAATCAGAAATAATGTGCACCTCACCCAGCATTCTCAGACACATGTGTTGTAGGGGGGTCAAAATTAATCGTTTCTTTGGTGCACCGCGATGCAGACGCGGACAATTCGGTATCGGTTCAGTAATAATCATAACCGGTTATTATGTACTGACGTCATTTATTTATGGAGGGAAGCGTTGTGTAGGGAGGCGAGCTCGAGTATTTACAACGCTCTGACTACGTAAAAACTCAGAAACTGTGCACAATTTCACTGCGTGTGTGTTTGCTGAACACGGTTCTACTGACACTTACAACAAAAGCCCCTTCACGGCGATTAAGAGAATGAAAGTAATCTCCATTTCTCTCTCTCTCTCACTATGGCCCATGAGTAAATCTGTGAAGAGCGCCAGCGTGTAAGAGCCAATCGCAGCTCTTTCTGTTGAGCGCGTGACCAATCAAAGGGGGTGTAAGAGAACTTGGTAGACAAGGGTCCAAATCGTCGATGGCATGATAATCGTAACCGAACCGAACTGTGAGACAAGTGTAGGTTCACACCTCTAATGTGTTGGTTTTCCAATGTGACTGCAACCGGCTCCCCAGTCTTTGAACAGGAAAATGATGACATGTCTCTGAGGTTGTACAGTATAGGTTGTTTTCAATCATGTTGTTCTGGTGACGTGCTAAATTCAGATGGAGGGCAGAAAGTAAAAAAAACTGAATGGGACACAGAGGAAAGTCCGTATTTTTGCGATTTACACCATATTTTAACATATAAATAGAAAATAACCACATATTTGGGCATGATCCATTATCATGAAGAGAGTAGTTTCTACTGAACTAAAATATATTTGCCTGTCATCGAGGTGGTACATACTGTATAATTACGTTACATGAAAAATACTATAGTAAATACTATAGTGTTTGGAAGCATACTTTAGATTATTACTTTAATTAAACTGTCGTAGTAACTATTGTTGCTGTGGTACAACACAACTATTTAGCACATAAACTAATTATTCAATAGGCTTCAGTTGTTTACGCTGTAATCACAATGCAACCACAGTGTATGCTAACGTTACAGTATTAATAACAGTTTATCAGTTTACTAGGCTAGTATTCTGTAGCATTCATTAACAAAGAGTTGTACACATTATTAGGGCTGTGAAGAAATATCAATACATCTAACTATCGCGATAATTTCTTTTACGATAGTGTATCGATAGTCCAACCTCAAGTATCGATTCAAGTTGTGCCAAAAGATCAACAAAACGCCAAGTAGTACAGTATCAGAAGTAAGCAAGAGTAAGCATGTCGGAAAATAAAAAGGTGTCTCCAGCTTTTAGAGCTGACGTGTGGCTGCACTATGGTTTTAACGCTATACCAGGGAGTTCTGAATTAGACAACAAAAATGCCATCTTTAAGCTTTGCAATATATATAGTTCAATCACACTGTGCAGTTCTAATGAATTGGAATGGATAGAAAATTAATTGGAATTTTAATTTGTCTGCCGACTTTATCAAGTTGTCAATATAATGTGACACATACTAATACAAACTATTGCAATATATATCTTGATATGATGTATCATGACCCATGTATCATGATATGTATAATATCGTGAGGCCCTTGCCAATACACAGCCCTACACATTAGACACTTTACTATGTGGTTTAAAAACATGTTTATTATAAATTATTATATTTTTTTCACAATGTGGATGTCTTCCAGACATCACAAAATAACAGATGAAAGCATACAAAAGCGTGGATGCATAGTCTACATTATTATTTATTTTTGTGAAGGGGAAAAGTGCTCCACAATAATAACCGCCTAGTTTTGTTGCTAGGGAAGCATTTTTTTTTCTGTCGATAAACTTACCTTCAACAAACATTCACAGCTGCTGCGCATCTCGTTGTTCACGTTATGGTTGTTTATTTTGCCGAAACACCAGTAAAGACATGGATTATTGCAAAACAAGATGGAGATTTCATTGCAGCGATTACATGGCAGGGTTTTGTATAAGTGTGGTGGTGTTTGTATTTGTTTTTTACATAACACATTAACATATTTATACACATAGCTAGGCCTGTTTATAATCTTTATTGCTGCTGTCCAACAAATTATTGCATTCAAAAAAGTTTGTACACATGGAAGTATTGAAAAAATGTTTATAACATGCCATCTTTACTTCCATTTTTCAGCCAGTTTCTTGAACTTTCCCCCCTTTGAGCAAAAACTTTTGGAAGTCAAAAGCTGTTTGGCATTTCTTATTTTGGCAGATTTAAACAATTATAAACAACATAAAACAGAAACAGAGCGACGCAGTGTAGCAGTAGGTAGTGCTGTCACCTCAGCAAGAAGGTCGCTGGTTCGAGCCTCGGCTGGGTCAGTTGGCGTTTCTGTGTGAAGTTTGCATGTTCTCCCTGCATTCGCGTGGGTTTCCTCTGGGTGCTTCGGTTTCCCCCACAGTCTAAAGAAATGCGGTACAGGTGAATTGGATAGGCTAAATTGTCCGTAGTGAATAAGTGTGCATGGATGTTTTCCAGAGATGGGTTACGGCTGGAAGGGCATCTGCTGCGTAAAACAAATGCTGGATAATTCCGCTGTGGCGACCCCAGATTAATAAAGGGACTAAGCCGAAAAGAAAACATTGTGATGTTCCAGCCTGATCTCATGAGGAAGTCAGTTTGGTGGCTAATTTGTACAAGTTGAGTTGTACGAAAATGTACGATTTTAAAAAGGAGGCGTGGCACCCAACCCCGCCCCTAAACCCAACCGTCATTGGGTAATGAGCAAATCGTACTAAATGGTACGAATTAGATCTTACGAATTCATACGAATTAGCCACTAAATCAAAAAGTTACTAATTGCTGTGAAATTGTGTTGGATGTTCTGATAGCAATTCCTATGTAGAAAAAACACTTCCTGCCATCCATCTGAATTTTGCGTGTCATTAATGATGTCATGTGAAAACAACCCATATACTTGTCACATTACGTGTGGTTTCATTATCTGTCTTTTATTCATTTAATTATTATTACTCATCTTTAAATCAGCTGTGTGTACCAGCAATAAACAGTTGTATTGCTTGATTAGTGATGCATTGACCGTTATTGGTGCCTCCTTTTGTTGATTCACATGATGCTTGTCTCACTTGCATAGGTGAGATACTACTACGTTTTGGTATGCTGAAACTTTTGACATACTAAAAGTTTGGGGCATACTTAAACGCCACTCCTGCTCAGTAGTGTAATATTGCATGTTTGATGCTGGACTTTGCTGTGACAGTTTTAGCCATCACAAGAAGACAAACACAGGAATCTGGCAGTATTTCAGTAGCAGCCAGATTAGGAAACATCCACTGTAATCCTTCCTCTCTTGACCTTGAATATCTAATTCTAATCATTAATGAATCTTATCGTCATTAGTGGACAGCACTGAATGCTTTCAGGCCCTAAAAGCAGTATGATCTCTGGTTTTGTGCTATAAGTATAGTAGTCTGTAGAAGCATTCAGTGTAATTATTAAAATAAAATGCTATAAGAGAGTGATAGAGAGATCTACTTAATGATAATCTGTTCTTCGCTAGAACTTCCGAGAGGTCACAAATCCAGAGCTGATCTGAACACTGAAAATCTGGCAATGCTCCTATAAGAGACTTTAAGCATTCTCAATTGTAAAACTGCTCTACACCTTAGTCATGGACTAGAATCTGTTACACTTTTGTACATATCTACCAAGAAAATGTATTCTTCTGTTGTGGTCCTCTCCTAACATTCCTTCTGTCAATATGTAGATAGATCAGATTGCCATTTTTTTACTCTTGGAAAAACTGGCTTATGACTTGCGTCAGAAATCTGATGATTTCTGGCATATCTGGAATCCTCTATGGAAGTTTTTGGAGAATATATCTTGAAATTTTACCCTTCACAAAAGACTTGAATTATTAGCCGATGGAAGATTGTATAATAGATGGCCATATTATTGTATATGATGACATGAGACACCTATACCACTGTTTTGTGATTGTAAATCTTTAAATAAAAAGACTTTGAGACAATGAGTTTCTTAATTTTTGAATAGTCTGTTAAAAAAATAAAACTGCATAATAAGTGGAATTATTGATGTGATTCTCAACTCTCTGAAATGAGCCATCGGGAATTCCAGATTTGCTTCTTGCACAAAATAGTGTAGGGTTATAACAAATTGGCATAATACCCTTGGTTTTGATTGGCTGCCGGGAAACACCGTCTACTTTGAGTAGTTGTAACAAAAATAAATTTTGTGTGCGTATGCTCAGATTTGATCCTTAGAGTATGTGTTTGCTTAAATCCACTACAATGTTGATATTTATAAAATCTGAATAGTTTAATATTTATAAAATATTAAAATAAGCATCTTTAACATGGAAAAGTGCTTACTGCCACGTCAAGATATAAGCAGGCATACACACTTTTGTGTGTGTGTGTGTGTGTGTGTGTGTGCGTGCGTGCGTGCGTGCGTGCGTGCGTGCGTGTGGCAAAATCATAGTACTGCAGTTGTTTGAACATTTAATAGAAGCGGTGTATGTGAACCAAATTCAACAACAGAGATGCAGTATGAGAGATTAAGGGCTCTATTTAAACGATCTAGGCAAAAAGTCTAAAGCGCATGGTGCAAAAGCATTAAGGGCGTGTCTGAATCCACTTTTGCTATTTTAAGGACAAAAATACACGGTTTGCAACCCGGCGCATGGTCTAATAGGGTTGTGCTTATTCTCTTAATGAGTTATGGATGTGTTTTGAGCATAATGTGCATTAAACCAATCAGAGTCTTATCTCACATTCCCTTTAAGAGTCTGTTGCTTCGCGCCATGGCGCATTTGCTATTTACATGGCGGACTTTGTAAGTGGAAAAACTGAACGCTTCACTAGCGAGAAAACAGTTAAACAAACCATTTGCGTGAGGATAACGCATGAGCCTCCTCCAATCGCCCTCTTTACTTTCTCTTTACTTTACTTTTACTCTTTACTCCTTTACTTTCATAGATAAGGAAACGGTGTTGTACGCACTCCACTAATGACATCCATTAGCCTACATATTTAATTTAGTTTGTTAAGCGCAAAGATTTGTTTCAAAACTATTTTTAAATTCAGTTCTAATTTCCAGCAAATGATGAACAACAATAATAATGAAGTGTGTTATATGATATACAGCTGAAGTCAGAATTATTAGCCCCGTTGTTTATTTTTTTTCTCCCAATTTCTGTTTAATGGAGAGCAGATTTTTTTTAACACATTTCTAAACATAATAGTTTTAATAACTCATTTCTAATAACTGATTTATTATATTTTTGCCATAATGACAGTAAATAATATTTTACTAGACATTTTCAAGACACTTCTATACAGCTTGAAGTGACATTTAAAGGCAAATATAAATATGCATATAATAAATAATACTGCTAATAATAACAACATTATACAAAAACAAATTGTCATGAATAAACTGAAAAAAAGCCCCCTGACTTTAGTGGTTTTTATATTTATGTAGAAAATAGTCATTTTTGTAACATTTTAAACCTTTCATTTTGTTCATATGTAAATATTGCTGTACATCCTTTGTGTATTAAGCAATGTGTATGCGTTTTTGACCTGCATAGGCACATAACTAATGTGCGATTATAAATAAAATTTTAAGGTCATTTGTTATTTATAAATGTCATATTGGGAGGAGAGGCATGAGATTTTGATGTTCATTTTCTCTGAATGATCAGTTTATATATGAGGCCTCTTGAAGAGTTTGTTCATGAGATTGTTGATTCCCTTATAGTGAATCCTGGCCTCTTGGTTAAAACCCTCTGATGTAATATAAAAAATAAATATAAATTCTAATCTCTAAAATGTAATTCCCACTAGCAAAAACTTTGCATCATAATTTTGAAGAACAATATTGAGAAAAGTGAAAATACACTCATCTGCCTCTTTACTAGGTACACCTGTCCAATTGCTTGTTAATGCAAATTTCTTATCAGCCAAACACATAGCAGCAACTCAATGCATTTAGGCGTGTAGACATGGTCAAGACGATCTGCTGCAGTTCAAACTGAGCATCAGAATAGGGAAGAAAGGTGATTTAAGTGACTTTAAACGTGGCATGATTGTTGGTGCCAGATGGGCTGGTCTAAGTATTTCAGAAACTGCTGATCCACTGGGATTTTCACACACAACCATCTTTAGGGTTTACAGAGAATGGTCTGAAAAAGAAAAAATGTCCAGTGAGGTGCACAAATGCCTTGTTGATGCCAGAAGTCAGAGGAGAATGGCCAGACTGGCTCCAGCTGATAGAAAGGCAACAGTAACTCAAATAACTTGTTACATCAGAGGTATGCAGAAGAGCATCTCTGAAGGCACAACACGTACAACCTTGAGGCGGATGGGCTACAGCAGCAGAAGACCACACTGGGTGCCCCTCCTGTCAGCTAACAACAGGAAACTGAGGCTACAATTCATACAGGCTCATCAAAATTGGACAATAGAAGATTGGAAAAGCGTTGCCTAATGAGTATATAGTAATAGATTGTATATAGTAATACACCTGTACATACACTTGTCAATTTGTATATTGCATTCACTACTTTTTAAAATATATTTATTATCTGTTTTTTAGTCCTCTGTAACTCTGTTGCACTGTAGAAGCTCTGTCACGAAAACAAATTCCTCGTATGTGTGAACATACCTGGCAATAAAGCTCTTTCTGATTCTGAGTATTGTTGGTGACCGTGTCCATCCCTTTATGACCACAGTGTACCCATCTTCGCACCATGTCATAAAGCACGAATCCTCTCAGACTGGTTTTTAGAACATGACAATGCATTCACTGTACTCAAATGGCCTCCAAAGTCACCAGATTTCAATCTAATAGAGCACCTTTGGGACGAGGTGGAAAGAGAGATGGACAAAAGGGGATCCAACCCAGTACTAGTAAGGTGTACCTAATGAAGTGGCTGGTGAGTGTATATAATCATATGTCAGTGCATATTTTACCAAACAACAACAAGAAAACTTCTGTCTATAGAGCAGATGTTGGAGCGTTAATCAGGGAAAAATAGTGGAATATTTATCAAATCTTGGACAGGACAGATTTTTTTAAAACCATATTTTATTTGCTGCTTGTATCAAAGTTTATCTAATCACATTTTTGATAGGAATACAGCTATGACAGAACAAAAAACACAAATGGAATAAAAAATATGTTCTTTAATGGAGACTAATAACTATATACAAAAGTATATCTCAAACCAAACAAATGTGTAAATACACCCAAGCGGCTCAGAGCAGAGATCTTACCGGAATCTTCATAGAGCTGTACAGAAGGGAGAGTACTATCATATGCACCTGCAGGTTTCACTTGCACATTCAACTTTCACAATCGTTTGACGTAAATTTGAAGTCTGTTAGCAAGTTCTTCACATTCTTCATCATCTTCTCCTGATGTCTTTGCTTTGGTTGTGTATAGAAGAGTTCTTCAGCGCGAGGAAGATGATTTGACCTTTCATTCTCTTTAGACATTTCAAACTCCTGCAAAATACAAACGATGAGATAAAATGAAACACTAACTTACTACTACTTTAAGCACTGATAGTACAGCAGCAGTGTTTCCAGCCATGCATAACTGGGTTATTGCATAAGACGCGCATTAAATCTTAAATAAGATCATCTGACTCAACAGATCAAGTGATTGGATAAACCTATGCTAAATTGATTGGTTTCATAGAAATGAAGGAAAAACAGCTTGTTTTTTTTATCGCATTTTACGATGTTTCTACAGATTCTAAGCTTTAACAGAGTCTCTCTCTCTCTCTCTCTCTCTCTATATATATATATATATATATATATATATATATATAGGTCTATAGGGTTTGAAAGCAAAAACATCAGTGTAAGTGTGTTTGTGTCATCAGAAGTTAAGATTGAGCATTCAATGTTTTTTTTACAACAACAAAAAATGTTTCCAAACAAATCCGGAGCACAGCACTTCATTTTCTAAATGAATCTGTATATTGAACAAATCACTTGACCAATTGATTCATTGATGCATTCCTAGAACACCACCTTTAGCTTTTTGAACGAATCATTTATTTTGAATGAATTGCTTGAATTATTAAATTAAGATGCTAAATACACAGCTCAGGCTCATTGAAAATGCGTGCCTCAGCCTACATGTTTGCAAAACATAAAACATATGTTTTGATGCTCATTTTAGATGACAAATCCACTAAAGGGTGCTGTATACATTTTTTTATGGATCTAAAATACATTACATTTTCAAATAAATTAGAGGATATTTTGTTGGACATCACAGATACAAGTCGCTCTTCTAGACGTTCATGAGAAGACAGGGCTTGTCATACAGATCACCTAGTAAACCACTTATCCAAACCATTCCCTAAACCAGGGATGCTCAAACTCGGTCCTGGAGGGCCGGTGTCATGCATAATTTAGTTCCAACCCCAATTAAACACAGTTAATCAAGCCTTTTTTTAGGTATACTAAAACTTCCAGGCAGGTGTGTTAAAGGACATTGGAGCTAACCGCTTTTGGACACCCCTGCCCTAAACCCAACCAATAGTGTTGTTAAACACTAACATAACATAAGAGACTTTTATTTTTTTACATTTCTTATATCTTTTTTGTGAAACAGTGATTCACTGGAATTAAACCTGAGCACTCTTCATATCAAGTACAAGAGTGTACAAAGCGAGCTACCAGGCAAACCACGTCAGAAAAGTCCATATAGAGAGATAGACGTGAGGCAAATGTATTAAACTACAAATAATCAATTCTTTATTTAGTGTGTGCAAAGAACTGCATGAAAAAACAATGCTTTGTTTACCGATAATTTGTTCCTGTAAATATTTTTAGTGCGGAAAGGAACAAAAGTTGTCACCAAACTTCCCCATAGCATTAGTTTTATGTAATGTAATGTGTATTTATATAGCGCATTTATTGTGTATGGTCATACACCCAAAACGCTTCACGGTCATAAGGATCTCTCCACACCACCACCAGTGTGCAGCACCCTTTTGGATGATGTGACGGCAGTCACAAGACAACGGTTCCAGTGCGCTCACCACACACCAGCTAATTACCTTATTTTTTTGCATATGAGTGGGCGCAGCCATTTGAATCTTTTTGGCTCGAGGCTTCCGGTCCCATTCACTTCCCTTCATTTTTAGACATTAAAAACAGCTCGTTATGCTGCTTGATTTGCAAACTGACATTTTCTTATTATATTAATCTGCTTTGTTTGTATAGTCATGCAAACAGTTGTTTGTAGAGCGAGTAGTTTGATCATTTTCTGCAGTTTATTATTCCTAGTCATTTCTCCCATAGGCAGCTAAATCGGAAATTCTAAAACAATCGCACTTCCGCATTGAAGGTGGATGGGAATGATTGGGAGGACATGATGGGTAAGGGCCAACGGAGTAAATTTGGCCTCATCTACTTTTTTTTTAGAAGTGCCATGGGATTTTTAATGTCCACAGAGAGTCAGGACCACGGTTTAATGTCTCATCTGAAAGACAGTGCTAACTGACAGTATAGTGTCCCCTTTACTTTACTTTACTGGGGCATTAGGACTCACACAGACTGCAGGTTGAGCGCTCCTGCTGGATTCACTAACACCACTTCCAACAGCAACCTAGTTTTCTTATGTGGTCTTCCATCCAGGTACTGACCAGGCTCAGCCCTGCTTAGCTTCAGTGAGTTACCAGCCATGGACTGCAGAGTGATATGACTGTGTTCTTCATGAGTGGTTCCCAACCATTTTTTGACCAGAAAATATTGTAAGGCCCCCCCTCCACATTTAGTGAAGTTTCACAAACTAATTTTGAGGAGCATGTGATATGATTGATCATAGCTGATCTCTCATCTGTAATCATTAGTAAGCCAATCAGATCATTCCAAACTCACTATAAATAGCCCGACTAGCATTACTCCCTCATCATGTTTTTTGAAGAATCCCCCCATCTCCTCCTTTACCAAGGGGAGCTTTTGAGAACTTCCTGATGTTTATTATTATATCTAGATATGTTTTTGCACAAATAATAGCCTAATGTAAAAAGTAGGCCATTTGTATTGGGTACACCTTGCGGTATTGGGGATGAGTCGTCTGCAAATGTCTTATTAACTTGGATAGCCTCATGCATTCATTAGTAAGAACTTGGCCCAGATAGTGCACTGTGGCGGGGTCAGGGACTCTTTGCTTCAAGAAAATGGAATAAAACCATAGCTCAGGTAACTATGTTGGTATTTCCTGCATTTCATGTTTCCAGTAATGCTAGCACTGCGACCCGAATTGTTTGGAGCTTCCTCACCTGGGTCCAGTATAGCTGCTGAAGGTGAATCAGTGAGACTCTTTGTTTTTGTGGAGGATGAATTACAAAATGTCAATTTTTTTGTTCAGCCAGGAGATAATATGAACTAAAGCAACATGATCGTTCTCCTAATTGTCCACTGCTAAAATAAAAAAAAATATATGATGCTAACCCCCACAGAGCTCACTGAGGTCCCCTTGTGGGCTGGGACCCCCCCTGTTGGGAACTGCTGTTTTATGAGGAAACTGTATTCAAATATATGTTTGTACGTTTTGTATGTTAAAACGAAGACTCCAAAGTTACCTGGGAAGATAAGATCTGTATGTAATCTATTGGCTAATATTGACCACAATGCATTGTGCATTAAACAAAAATTTGATTAGTACTACAAACGCGGGTAAAAACTGTTAACAAACTACAAACATGGCCGACGTGCTAGACTGACCTTTAAGTGAAGATGCTGTGGTAAAGATGTTTTAATACACAATGTTTTCTGTCATCTGAAACAACAATAAGGACTTGTATATGTTTAAGATAAACCTGCTGTTGTGTCTTCAATATGGTAGGAATTTAAATATAAAGAGTTTTACTACCATTGAAAGATATTACTATTACTACCTACTACAGTCAATGAGGAAGTAGTATGTCCTAAATCTTGCATTCTCTTGTTATACACTCAATAGTATATACTTTTTCTTTACAAAAAAAGTGCATAATTTGAGGACATAGTATAAGCAGGCGGATTGGCAAGCAGCATTGGACTTACTTCTCTCTAATGGTTAATTTCTTCTTCCTCTTTGTGTTCCCCTTCTTTTGCCTGTGTTGTGTCAGGCTCAGATCCAGGCTCTGTCTGTGGTTGTGTTATCGGCTCTTCACGTGTTTCTTCTGTACTGTCGATGGACTGTGCTTCAGCTTCACTTTTCTCTTCAGGTTCAGTCTTCTGCTTTGTGTCCTCTGCCTCTGCTTTTGGCTCCTCCGTGTCTTCCGCCTCTACTTTTTCTGGCTTTGGTTCAGTTTTCTTCTCAGTCTGTTCTTTAGAGGACTTTAGAGTTTCTGCGTCAGGCGTCTGCTCCTCAAACACGTCTCCTTCATGTCCGTTTGGAGTGGTGTTTTCCAGGGCAGATGAGGCTGTTTTATCTATCTCGTCTCCTGCTTCGTCTGCACTGGACTTTCTGTGTCTGCGAGATGGTGGACGCCGCTTGATAGAGAGTCGAGCTCTGCCCTGTGCACAGTTAAAAACACACATTCTAATACTCTAATCGTTTATATTGGTTTCTCACTGGCAGTCAACATATGCGATGACAGTCAAGAATTAAAGGGACAGTTGCTTTTTTTTTAAGGACAATGCTTTTTCGGTTAATTTAGGTACATATACATTCAAAAATAAGTATACTCAGTTTAATTCATCTTTATTTCTATAGCGCTTTTACAATGTAGATTGTGTCAAATATAAAAGTTCTAGTAAACTGCAACCGTGTCAGTCCAGTTTTCAGAGTTCAGTTTAGTTCAGTGTGGTTTAAATTTCACTGCTGAAAGTCCAA
>CAIGQZ010032312.1:6152644-6170435 GCA_903798205.1 Danio tinwini | reverse complement strand
TTTTTTTTTTTTAAAGGGACAATATTATTATCCTCCTTGAGAAATAAATATTTTCTAATCTTCTAAAAAACAAGTTATTAATAACTTGCCTAATTTTTACAAATATACTGTAAAAAGATACATATACCTTCAAAAATAAAAAATAACATAAAACTAATCAAATATAATTAAAAAAAACAGAACTATTAAAAATAATTATAACGAACAAACATTTTTATTCAGTAAAAAAGCTAATAAACAAAACTATTTAAAATAAAAAATGTAGTACCTAAAAGTAAAATAAATGTAAATATATTTACATATAAAAGTGTATAGTAAAAAATAAATAAATAAGTATATCATTAAATTTCCCAGTTAATGTAAATGTCTTTTAAATAAAAGTAATATTTTAAAGATCACAATTCTAAGACCTTTTGATCAGCAGTGTAACTGACAGACTTGTGTAATGCAGTGAAAGCTCAGACCTTGTTGATGCTCTTTAGGACGGAGCCGTCAGCAGGACTCTCGAAGCTGGCCGCTGTTTCTTCTTCTTTGGGGGTTCCAGTAACTGGAGGACTGGAGGGGCTGCTGGGAGACCCTGGAGAGAAGCACGGCACAACTAATTTTATCCCAGGGCTTTTCGGGAAGGCCGGCGGTCCAGTTGGAGAAAGAGCAAGATTGGCCTGGGAGAAAAACAAAAAATGACTTCACAAAAACATAGTACCTAAAACGACAAAATGAATGAATATTTTAATGAATTTTTTGTTCTAATGAAATTTAATAAATATTTAAAAGTAGAGCTGTTGAACATAAATACAAGGAACTAAAATGAACACAAAATATATAAAAAGCAAATAGTTCTTTTTTTTTTAAATAAAAATGCATAGTACTTAAGTTTTTTATCAATAAAATATTTAATATATAAAAAACATTATATAAAAAATGTAAAAATTGATCTTGAACACATAAACACACAAAACTATATATTAAAAGCATATAAATACAAGTAAAAATGATAAACTTCAGATTAAAACACTAGAAAACATTTAAACATTTTTTAAATAATAATACATATTTTAGATTAATACAGAAGTACTACAACACTCTGTCCACTAGAGGGAAACACTGCTGTTCAAACCAGGAAACAAACCTGCAGCTTCTCAATAAGGGCAGAGTTTCGGTTCTTCCTGGTCGACACTGTTTCAGCTCCTTTCTGAACAAATTTATACATACAAAAATCAGTAATAATAAGAAAACCTCATATTAGTGCTGCCATCATCTGGACAGCTGAGTAAAGCTTTGAAAGTCAGCTTAAGATTTAGATTTGAACCAATAGTTTATGAACGGGATGGTTTTGATTTAAAAAGCTGTTTTTCTGGTGGTCTTACCTCTTCATGGGCTTGAGCTGCATCATTATTAGTGGGCAGCGGCAGTGAGCGTGGGGGTCTCCTCCTCACAGGCTTATTCTGCAATAAAATAACAGCTCAGATCCACATGCTGACAAATGGACGGCTACCAGCAGAATACTTACACACCCCTCAATTACTAATAGTGTAAAAAAAGAAAAGAAATTCATACACCGTTTTATAGATATTTCATAATGAAACTTGGAAGCAAATGTATACTAATAAATAAATACAATAAATACATAATATAAATGATAAAATTACAAAAAATAATAACAAATAAATACACTTATATAGAAAACAATACATATTTAAATCAAATAATAGTTCATACTTAAAGGAATAGTTCACCCAATACTGAAAATGTACTTTATCAGTTTCTGAAACACAAAAGGAGATATTTTGAAGAAAGATGATAACCTGTAACCATTGACCTTTATTTGTTTTTCCTACTAAACAAGTCAATGGTTACAGGTTTTCAGCTTTCTTCAAAATATCTTCTTTTGCTTTTAACAGAAGAAAGAAACTCATGAAAGTTTGGAAGCACTCGAGGGTGATTAAAAATAAAAATGAGTGAGTGGATTTTCATTTTGGGCAGAACTATCCATTTAAATTTAAAAGCATAAGAAATTAAACAGTTTTATATTAAACCACATTTAAAAAGTAACACAAATTAATTATAATATTTTAGATGAGACTAAAAAAGTAACAACGATGAATGAATAAAATGTTTAAAAACCTTATCGTGAACAAATCGTTTTTTTGACAGACTTGCATATATTTATGGAATGAGGAAATGCTGAAAAATGAGTGACAGGGACTTACAAAAGGAGAGAAGAAAGCAGGAAGCCAGCAGTAAAATTACAAAAAAACACAAACACATATGTCACCTGCAAAGTCATGCAGCATAGCAGAACTGCCTTGTGTAACATTGATCTTATTAATATCTGTGCTTGAGATGCATGTCTTCGGTGTCTGTTTCCTACATGATATATTGACACTTGACAAACTCTACATAAGTATTTACACAGACAGTCTTTTCAGTAATACCATAGCAAATTAAGAGCCACACATTCATAAGGAAACACACTGTAAACGTTCCAAAGACTCAAAATAAAACAAAGGGGATCTAAACCTTTCCTCTTGAATTTCCTACTTTGCATCTTAATGTACACCAGGTATCATCAAGTGACATAAAAGTGTATACAGTTGTACATTCTTGGCTTTAAGGGATAGATCTCCCATAAATGAGGGGAAGGGGCACCGCTGAGGGCTGGGGGGCGGGAGGGGGGTGTAGTTAGAACAATTTTAAGGGCCCACGCAATTTACTGTAATTAAATGATTACAGTAATTAAACAGTAATTAAATTGCTCAGTTGGGAATTTAATTGCATGATTCAATACTACTTAAATTTGAATCAAATTAAAGGTTTTTGGTGATTTTAAAGAAAAAAGATGATAAATAAAATAAATACTTAAAATGAGCTGAAAAAAATATTTTAACCTCTTAAAGTGCTATTTTGAGGTTTCAGCCTGGATTTTGCCTTCCCAAAATTCAAAAGCTTCATAAATCCACATGCAGAGGTGTAAATGCAAAAGTTTGGTATCATTTTAAAGAAAAAACTTATTTAAAGAAAAATAAGATTCAAATAATTGTATACGTTGTCTGTGTTATAATAAACCCATCCAAAAAGAGGTGCGTACGTACCTTTAAAATTTAAAGAATACGGAAGTAAATGACATCATGGAACCAGAGTTTAGGAGGTTTTAATTAAATTAATAGAAAACAAATGTGAGTAATTCATTCAGTTAAACTTAATAAAAGTACAAGAAGCACCGCAGTTTAGTGTTTACACAGCTTTCATTGGCTCTTGTGCAAACTTCTTAACAATTAAAAAGTATATCTTTTTTTTTTAACAAACATTGAAACTAAAGCATACAAATGCAATGAAAAATGATTAAGAATTTAAACAAACTTCTTCATATCAAAGATTATACTGTATATATATATATATATATATATAGTTAAATATGCCTACTTTACTTTTTGGCAAAAGAGGAAGCAATAGAGTACATTATGTTTATGTAGAAAAAACATTTTTTTTGTACATAATAATGTGCTTGACTAATGTGTTTGTCTGTTAAAGCGTATATAAAGGTGTTTCTTTAAAGAGCCACACACTGTAAAAATATACACAAATTGGCAGTTTTCCGTATTCATTGTGATTCATGTTTTTGTTTTTCTCGTTTATTTATGCTTTTGAATCACATTATAGGACTTTAATCTTTCTTCCACCAACATGTAACCTTGAAAAAGCGACTTTTATTTACATTTTTATTAGTTTAATAAGGGTTGGTGTTGTATATTACGGTACAAAACCTATTTTTCATACTTATTTCTCTATATATCATTTATTATACATTATATTACTTCAAACTACTAAAATGTCAGTAAAAGTCAGTTTTTACACAAGATAATGTGTTCTTATTAATTAATACTGTTTTTCAGTAACTGCTGTTAGTTTTGCATTTATTTTCTGAAATGTTTTTTTTAATTTTTCAGTTAATAAAAATGTATTTGACCAGTAGTTTTGGTCAGTTTAAGTGTGTCAGGCTCCCTGGTAATGCATCTATTGGATGTTGATCAAGGCGTGGCTATTAGAAGGAACTTCATCATGGTGGTAGCGTTTGGGTAGTTCATTTCTGCAGCTCCTGGATTTCCCTCTCTAGCCGACAACCAAACTTTGTCTATTTGTCAACACTGAGACTGGCTTGTGAATGTGTATGTTTAGATGTTGAAAAGACTTTTACATCTGAGCATGTAGGAGTGGCCTGCCTTTTTATTTTGACAAGTGGTTTGACTTTTATATTTAGTGACTGAGGGTAAGCTTCCGGTATTTTTCTGTAGACTGTTATAGGTAGTATCATTCATTTTCGTTATAGCTTTCTTTTGTTTCTTGTTTTGTCCTGCGGCCACCCTGAAAAGATGCTAAGGGAAATCTGATACCACAACCCAGTTATTTTTTTTATTAATGTTTAGTATTTTCTTTCTCTAGACTCAGGGTTTAATATAGTTATTGACTTGGATTTTATGAATCAGCAAGGATGACAGATTCAGTTCACAGTTAATCTCTATTATTGCTCTAGAATGGATGGCCTGAGGAAGATCCATAAATTAACAGCAAATTAAAATTTTTGAGTGAACTATCCCTTTAAGAAATGATCTGTCTTGCTGTCTAATATAGACCTTTGCAGAACAAAAGAGAAAGTTGAAAATGTGAAAAACACTGAGCAAAAGCAGAAAAAGCTCTTGTAAAAGGCAAGATGTCTTTGTTTAAAGTCCATAAAACAGGAGATTTTAGAAAGCTAAAGTGTGAAAGCAGAGAGGATGTGATCATACGCAGATAATATGAAACCTCACCACTTCAGCGTCTGTCATGTGGGCTATTGGACAACTGAATTTTCCAGCTAGTTCAGCCACAGAGCGCTTTTTTACAACAGCATGCTCCTGAAATAAAGAAATATTCATGCTCTGTAACAAAAAATGTTTTTCAGTCATTTTAGCTTAAAAAATCAAGTTCAAACATTCAAGTAAAACTCCATGTGAAGTGGAAGTCGCTGAGACTTTTACTTCAGTATGTTGATGTACCTGATGTACTGTGAAACAAAAAGTAGACTAAGGAGCGGAGCCTTCTTTATCAGGACTTTTATCACATAATCTTTATTGTCCTGTAATTTTAAAAGGACAGTTCACCCAAAAAGAAAATTCTGTCATCATTTACTTAATTTTGCTCCAAATCTGTTTGAGATTCTTTCTTCTCATTAAACACAAAACAATATATATTGAAGAATGTTTGACGTCCATAGCATTTTTTCCCTACTAAGGATATCAAAACATAACATCCTTCAAAATATCTTCTCTTAAATTTATCAGAGGAAAGAAACTCAAGCAGGTTTGGAGTATTGGAGTACATTTTTAGTTTTGAGTGAACTATCCCTTTGATCTACGTTTTTACAATTTATAGTAAATGCAGCACTTTACTAAAAGGCTCCATTAATTACCATTCGTTAATGTGTTTCATAAAACAAACAAACAAAACAATACATTTATTACAGTATTATTCATCTTTCTCAGTTCATTTAACGGTACTGTTTGTAAGCTTTTGACTCTTCTAAAGCATAAAAATACCATAATATGTTTGCAGATATTTAAGAAACATGCTAAGTGAACATTCTTGTTTATCTGAAAAACAACGAAGTCAGATATTCTGCTTTGAAAATGTGTGTTACGTGCTGGAATGCTGTCTTTGTTTTGGTCAATTATTCCACCCAATGCCAGTTTAGCCAATTATATTTCAACACCCTGGGTGATTCATTCAGTCATGAAGGCTCTCAAAGTATGTTCATTACCAAAAATGGGACCTTCAGTGGACAGTAGCAGACTCTGAAATGAGATGCGGATTCAGAGTTCCACATGAGGTGGTTATTAGTTAGCAAATAACATAAACATTACAAATGTAAACATTAGGTGAGCAGGTTACATTGTAGTGGTGTAATAAATCCTAAATCTCACAATTCCGATCACACTACGGTTTTTGAGTCATGGATTAGACCATTTTTCGGATCAGCAAAAAAAGGGAGGAGACAAATGTAATTTTTTTTATTACAAATGTAAATGTAATTTGCCTTCCATTCTTACAAAAATTACTTAAAAAAAACATTGGTTTTAACAAACAACTTAGAACCTGTAATTTTAATAAAACCAAAAATCAAGTAAAAACTAGCTAAAAAAAAGTAAAATATTTAATACGAAAAATGATCTTTGCTGCTGTTGCTGATAATGCTAAATATAGAAATCTAACACCATGTACAACAGATCATATTTATTTTCAATTAATGATTCAACAATTCACACATAAAACTTCATGTTTCATTATAGGTGTATCTTTTTTGAAAACCTATTCAGTAACATAATTTTGATGGTTGTTTATTGCCACCCATTGGTTACACAATGTAATTGCTGCAAAATTCACCAGCGTCAGGTTCCATTAAACAGTGATTTTAATCTTTACCATAAACATCAGTGTTTATATCTGAACTATAAACTGTTCTCCCAGTACTTCTGTGTTATTTAATTGTTTGTAACTCACTGAAAAAGTGTAAAAACTGAATCTCTCTCGATCAAACACAGATTTGAATGCAGCGCTTCGAAGGATTAATAAACATACAAATCATTATCATTCATGTTGTGCGAGTTTTAATTAGGATCACAATCGTTTAATGTTTAATTGTGCAGCTTTACACTGAATGCATTAATGCAGGTTAAACAAACAGTAACAGAAAACACTAAGACACTAATACTAACCTAAGAAAGCATTTAGGTAAGTCCCACCACAACTTTTTCAGTCATCATTATATTTTACAGGGAAGCCAAAATGCTTTCATACACATGATTGGAATGACGCGGGAGGCAATCTCTCTGCAATTGTTCTAAATGTTGGATTAACCTACAAGTTAAAAAATGTTATTAATCTGCGGGTCACATGCTTTCCGTGTACACCCGTACACCCCTATTACATTGTAACCCTGTGTCCTTACAACGTCGCCACTGGCTTGCATGGTTCGAGATCTGTAGAGCTGCGCATCGATGGATTTGCTCTTCAGTGTTTGGACTCTCAGTAGTGAATATTAACCCACACTGACCTGAGCTAAACTGAACTGAACTTATACTCTGAAAACTGAACTGACACTGTTTCAATTCACTATATTCTTCTATCTGAAGCTGCTTTGACAATCAATTGTCAATCTACATTGTATAATTCCTATACAAATAAAGAAAGATGGAAAGAAAGAAGATGCTACATGATGAGATTTGCAGTCATAAGCAATTGGGCTGTTTGCACCAGACCCAACATGACAGAAATGTAAATACAGCCATTTAAAAACACAGAATAGTGCACTTACTGCATTCAAACAAAATGCTAAGATTTACAATCTAATAATACATATTAAACCTCTTTAATATTATTAAACATGCTGAATCACTGATTTTTGTTGGCTTTCACTGAGTCACAGTTCTAAAGTTCAATTTCAAATGGTTTATTTTATTTTTAAGATCTGAGGTGAACTATCTGCTGCTGCTTTCGGTAGTATGGCAATAAATGTCATGTGAAATGGCATTCAACTCACATTATTAACATTTAACACTGAATAAAGCACATGAGGTTTACCTGAGGTAAACATTGTCGGTTTATCCTGTTGTTCAGCTACAAGAAATATAAGCCAATTCTAAAATATATATTTCAGGTGTTGGTTAGGACAAAAACTCTTATTAATGTGGAAAATATTCCTTCTAATGCGTGTCGTTGCTTTTATTTAGAACACGATTTAAATCAGCCTTTGTTGATGTCGTCAATCTGGCAACCTGCTCTTGCGTGTGTTTTGAACCAGAGGTGCAATACTTATTTTAACCACTGGGTGTCAAACTTACTGCACCTTTGTTATTAGCAATATAATTAGTAACTATCATGTTAGTAACAAACATTAACTAACATTTTCTCTTTGTAAAGTGTGATCTGCAAAACCTATTTGGTCCAGCTTTGACATCTCAGTCTACTAGTAAAGATTTGTAATCAGAGGCCCTTAAGACCTATAATGTGGATTCCACAGAGAAGGCTGAGAAAATGTCTTGTTTTTCACCACAGGAAACCGCTAGAGTCGTGAACACTCATTAGAGCAAAGTGATGAAAAGAGCGCATTTCCAAAGAAACAGTTTGAGAAAGTGGTCTTTGGGCCGTGTAAGTATCCTCAGGGGCACAGAGGCTCTGTCGGGTATGACTTCCGGCCGCTGTTATCATGGTACTCTGTCCATCTATAACCATTAGTGCTCTCGCTATCAGTGAAGGGAAGCCAGTACTGCCTTTTCGACAGTGATAGTGTGGTTTTTTGGGGTGAGGGAACGTCTATAGACTCTCACAAGTGTTTGTCGTCAATGGTGTTCAGTCTAAGAGCTGTGGAAAGCCACCAACACTGAGCTGCAAACGTTTTATACCCTGCAGGATGTCGGTTATACAATGATGTGGCAACTTAAGTATGAAAAAGAAAAGTGAAAAACAGGAAGCTTGAGCAAGTCAAGAGCTTCAAATTATGAGTTGTGTCAGTTCAAACTATTTTTGAGAAAAAATTAGTTTGAGTGCAACAAAAATTTGGTTGCATATTTTGCATGTGGGTCAAAGTGGAGGCTTGCTATTTTGGTAACTGCTTTAAATTGAATTTACAAAAGTTCTTATGTATAGATTAAAGACATTGAATGCAAGTTACTTGTCAGTTTTTAAATAAATTGCGTGAAAATAAAATGTCAAAATGGGTGAAATAGTATTTCATCATTCACATTAACAGATATATTAATGTAAAAATTAAATAACATACTTATTCTGAGCTGAGTCATTAAATCATTAGTTCAACTGATTCATTTAAAAACAAAGATTCATCCAAGAATAAAGCTAGTGGCTTATGTCTTTATGAGTGAGTCATTAAATCATTAGCTTAACTGATTCATTCAAAAACATAGATTCATCCAGGAATGAAGTGAGTGGCTGATATTTTCATGAGTGAGTCATTGAATCATTAGCTCAACTGATTCGTTCAAAAAACAAAGATTCATCCAAGAATGAAGCAAGTGGCTGATGTCTTTATGAGCGAGTCATCAAATCATTAGCTTAACTGATTCATTCAAAAACAAAGATTCATCCAAGAATGAAGTGGCTGATGTCTTAATGAGTGAGTCGTTGAATCATTAGCTCAACTGATTCATTCAAATACACAGATTCATCCAAGAATAAGGCAAGTGGCTGATGTCTTCATGAGTGAGTGAGTTGTTGAATCATTAGCTCAACTGACTCATTGAAAAGCAAAGATTCATCCAGGAACAAAACAAGTAGCTGATGTCTTTTATGAGTGAGTCATTGAATTATTAGCTCAGCTGATTCATTCAAATACACAGATTCATCAAAGAATGAAGCAAGTGGTCGATGTCTTAATGAGTGAGTCAGTGAATCATTAGCTCAACTGATTCATTCAAAAACATAGATTCATCCAAGAATGAAGCAAGTGGCTGGTATTTTCACGAGTGAGTCATTAAATCATTAGCTCAACTGATTCATTCAAAAACATAGATTCATCCAAGAATGAAGTAAGTGGCTGATGTCTTTATGAGTTGTTGAATCATTAGCTCAGCTGATTCATTTAAACACACAGATTCATCCAACAATGAAGCAAGTGGCTAATGTCTTTATGAATGGATCATTGAATCACTCAGTCAGCTGATTCTTTCAAAAACACTGATTCATCCAGGAACAAAACAAGTGCCTGCTGTCTGTACGAATGAGTCGCTGAACCATTTACCTTATATTAAAATTATAGTATATTCTTAAACATTATCAGATGTGTTGATAAAGTGGACTAACTATTAGGAATAAACATTTTCTGTAAAAAAGTGACTTTAAAATTGTCAGTATTTTGTAAAGTAAATATATATATATATATATATATATATATATATATTCATAAAGGCAATATGACGTGTTTTAATGTGGTCATTTATGTAAAAGAATAAAGCAAGAGGCTGGCGTCTTTATGAGTAAGTCGTTGAATCTTTAGCCTACCTCATTCATTTAAAACACTGACTCATCCAAGAATGAAGCAAGTGGCTGATATCTTTATGAGTGAGTCGTTGAATCATTAGCTCAACTGATTTATTCAAAAACAAAGATTCATCCAAGAATGAAGCAAGTGGCTGATTCCTTCAAAAACACTGATTCATACAGGAACAAAACAAGTGCCTGCTGTCTGTACGAATGAGTCGCTGAACCATTTACTTATATTTAGATTATAGTATGTTCTTAAACATTATCAGATGTGTTAATAAAGTGGACTAACCATTAGGAATAAACATTTTCAGTTAAAAAGTGTTTAAAATTGTCAGTATTTTGTTAGGTAAAATATACATTCATACAGGGGCGTCGCTAGACCCAATTTACTGGGGCACGTGCCCCAGTAAAAATCGCCAGTGCCCCAGTAAATGCTTTGAGATATGATTTACTTCATATGCAAGTGTATGTACTAGGAGGGGTAATCCCGGGATAAAGACTATTCTCTATGTGCAACCGAACCAACGCCGGTGAAAGCAATGTAGTTTAATCAAAAAGCAAACTGACGCATCTCTGCATGTGCGCAGAAAACCACACTCACACACCGCTCCTGCTGGACCCTGACCCGCTGCGATTCCCCGTTGTTAACATGCACGTTGAAAAAAAACACCCGCTGCTCACGTGCCACTTATGCGTTAGGAAACACCAGCATTAACAATCTTTTACCTGAAGGTGACAGCACACAGTGAGTTTTGCAAGTCAATAAAATTAAAGTTTAAACAATATGATGGTGATCATACTAAGCACGTCTTCTGATAGATTTTTTGTATGAAGCACAAAGGAGGGATGCAGTCAGGGAGGTAAAACTTAATAAACCTAATTCTCTGCCATGTGTCTAGTCTAAGACAACAGATAATTAAACATCTTTTTTGTATTCTATAGAATTGCCTATAAAATTTCATTCAAGTGAAATTATTATTCATGCAAAATATTTTTTTTTAAATGATCTTAGCATATTACCCCAGTTACATATTAATTTTATTTAGAATTGTATAATAACAATATATATATATACTGCATTCATACAGTATAAGCAATATGACGTGTTTTAATTTAGTCATTTATGTAAAGTTATTAGCTGGGATTTGAGAACCTGAATCTTTACTACATAAAAACACCACAAGCGTAAACAAATACATATTTCTGCTGCATTGTTTTGTCTTTTTTTGTTTAAGTGAGTTTGGTAGCAGTTTTAAAAATACATACACAGTGGCCTTGCTTAAAATGGCTAAATAAGAAACCTAGTAGATGCTTGCAAGGTTAAAAAAAAAAACACCCTTTTTTTCCTCCCAGCTTCTTTCTGTCTGCAGCCCATGTGTTACAACTCCACTAGATCCAGTCCTCTTTAAGATAAAAGCATTCCATCTCATCATGACATCACTTGCCCTATTTAGTGCCCAAGATGGAGAGAAAAAAAAAGCTGGTTCTGTGAAAAAGCTTGTTTCTATTTAAAACTCCAGCCATGTTTAGGATTTACTGATATATCAGTGAATGCCCCAGTCTTTGATATTCTGAGTTTCTCCACATGCTATTACAGAAAAATCCCCTGAAATGACTGATAACAGAAACAGATATGAGCAGTTTGGCTCATATCATATTTATTTTGTCACTTGGTTCACCTCATAGCCCAGCCTGAGAAAGTACAACCCCCAGTAAACATTCACAGAAATTTATATAGTGTCACTGACAAATTAACAAACTGACTCTAACCGCCAAAAACTACACAGTGAGATGCTTAGAGTCTGAGCGGAGACTGTCCCACTACATGCCTGAGACACAACATAACAGCATGCCTGCCATTTTTAACAACAGCAACTGAGAAAACACCAAGCTCCCCACTGTAATCTTTTTTTTTAAGATTCAGGAAATTAAGTGATATAAAAACAGACAGAATGCAAATATAAATAATGAGGTATAAATTATTTCTTTCCTGCTCTGTGAGAATTTCATGAAGTAATCAAAGCGTTCTGCCACTGAACAGTAATTGCAACATTTTTGTTATGATTGCACGTTTGGTGGGCCACAAAAGACTGGCCCAAACACAGACCAGAGATCAGAACCATTATGCTTTATTTTAAACAGATTTTATTAAATATCAGATATAAACTTCAATTTAGTAACTCAAAATTGCAAGATACAAAGTCAATTCTGAGAAGTATGATTTGTGAAATGTTCATAAATCCAGTGACGGAACTAGGCCTTTATTGTCATCCTACATGTATTAATACAGCCTAAATACCATCATAATGATACTACGCACAATGCACACTCATTTCTTTCAGATGAAAGGCAAGGTGATTGATGAAATATGATTGGTTAAAAGCTCTAACATACTGTAAACATACACTAATATTGGCAGCATACCATCAGAAAATCTATGAGATGAAGAGAACAAATTATAGGTGATCGTTTAAAGGAAAAACGTCTTTGTTGAGATTTAGAACAATTTCAGAATTAGAATGTAAACTTGAAAACAATAAATGTAACCTGGTTTAAATCTTACAATTTTGAGAAAACTGACAATTGTAAAATATAAACCGGATGTTTTTCTAGCAAATTCTGATTCCATATATATATTTTTTCTTTGCATCTCTGAGAAAAAAAAGTGATATTTGTGATTTCTGAGAAATATCTGAGAAAGTCAGAGTTGCAAAATATGAAATGAGAATTGCGAGACACCTTTCTGGCCAAAATTATGTTTGTATTAAGTTAAAAACTTGCAATTCTAAATTTATATCTTGATATTCTGAGAATTATGAGATATTAAGTCAGACATTTATTGAGTTATCCCAGCAGGCACAGGACATCAACATGATGTCAGATTGACGTTGTACCTCAGCATGGCGTGGGCATGTTGCATTTTTTATGGAAATAAAATTCAGATTTGACGTCAGAACTCAATGTCAAACCTAAAAGCAACCAAATATCAACATCTAATGATGTCACAGCTTGACGTTGTGTGGATGTTACTGCTATGATGTCCATCAGACGTTAGATGTTGGTTACCTGACGAATAAGTTGGTAATTGACGCCAATATGACATTTAAGATGTTGGCTCGACATTGGATTTTGGTCACTTTCCAACACAACCTAAAATCAACCAAATACCAATGTCATAGAATAGACCTAGACAGAATTTTAGTCACCTGACATGACAACCTAAATCTAATCTAATATTAACGTCTTATGATGTTGTGTGCCTGCTGGGATAGATGTAAACGCTTAATTGTGAGGGGAAACACACAGAAATCCTGTTTATATCTTGCAATTCTGTCTTTGTTTCTCAGATTTGTGAATCTATATTTTGCAGTTCTGGACTGCGCAGTGGGTAGCATGTTCGCCTCACAACAACAAGAAGGTTGCTGGTTTGAGCCTCGGCTGGGTCAGTTGGCATTTCTGTGTGGAGTTTGCATGTTATTTGTATGGGTTTCCTCCGGGTGCTCTGGTTTTCCCCACAAGTTCAAAAACGTGGTATAGGTAAATTGGGTAGGCTTAATTGTCCGTAGTGTATGTGTGTGAATGAGTGTGTATGGATGTTTCCCAGTGATGGGTTGCAGCTGGAAGGGCATCCGCTGTGTAAAACATATGCTGGATAAGTTGGCGGTTCATTCCGCTGTGGCGACCCTAGATTAATAAAAGGACTAAGCCGAAAAGAATATGAATGAATGAATCTTGCAGTTCTGAGAGAAAAAAAAAACTTATTTCAAAGTTTTTATCCGGTGGTGGAGACAGACTTAGCTAAAAACTTGAGCATAACTCGCAAATGGTTTAGTTCTGAAAGGTTTAAAGCATGCACTGTATGTTTCACATGTTAAGCACAGGGCGGTGAGCTCATTACTACTCATTTAAGGCAGGGTGCAGGCAGCTTTTCCCTTGAGACCCTGTGGGTGGTGATTTACAGCATGTGTGTGTGTGTGAGCAGCTGTGCCTTTACTTTTAACACACACACACACACACACACACACCTGCAGCGATGACCCCTGATGATGACGTCACCACTGCAGTCGTCACTAATAGCGTCTCCCACACTTTTACCACCTTAATAAACACTGTTTCAGATTCATTCCAAAGCTTACTTTACTACAGTTGGCAGCTGTCAGCCGACACACGTTGAGTAAACAAGGCAACAAACAGCAGAGCCTAATCAGTTCAGCATGAGTCTTTCTTCATTTCCAAAACAGAGGCTTGTTTCATGATGACACGCTCGCGTTTTGCCGCGATGCAGATCGGAGCTCATTAAACACAAGGCCATCATGAGTGTGGGAGCAGTTATGTGTAAAAAGTAAGAGGGACTCTGGGGTATTTCATCTGCGTTTCCTCTTCAACTGCTTCAACCACACTGTGACATGCATAGTGGCTTTTTCAGAAGTAGAATAGTAGAAACTATATTTAACAGAGAGAAAAGGGTTACACAAATTTCATTTTGTACAGTTAATAATTATCTGTTAAATCTAGAAGAATTTATATTATATTATATTATATTTTCAGTAGTACATTTTTATTCAGCAATTATGTATTTACTCAAAACTGATCAAAAGTCCCAGTAAAACAATTTTTACAGTCAGATTTCTGTTTCTATGAAATCCTCTTTTTAAACTTTATATTCATCAAAATAAAATAAAAAGTTGTGTTATTTATAATGCAATACTATAATAATTTCTAAAGGATCCTAGCACAACATTTATTTCATTTAATTTAGAATTTTTATTTTGTATGCTTTTATGCACTTATGATCAAATAAATGTAGCATAAGATCATTTTTGTTTTGTAACTAGTAACTTAATATTTTGTAAAACTGTCCATTTTAAATGGTTTTAGCATGTTGTTATTGCACTGAGAAATTTGTTGAACCGTTATTTGAACCATACAATAACTTGATATACAATGCTCAGCTTATGAGTACACCACTTAAAAACCTCTCATTTACATGATTTTCTATAGGATGTTTTACAACATAATATTTGTGCATATGCATTACATTAATCAGTACTGAAGCCAAAATCTGAAACTAATCTAACAAAATAACTTACAATAACGGTCCAAACATGTGTAGTCCAAATGTATATGCTAATATAAAAATATAAAACAATTTTAGTTTTTTATATATATTTAGTATTAAATATAAATATTAAATACAATTTTTAAAAAATGCAATCAGGAAAAAATATATATGAACAGTGTTGAAATGTGTAGTTTGTAATAATTGTTTTTGCAGTATTAAAATGGGGTGTACTCATTTATGCTGAGCATTGTATCTATTATTTCCATTATTAAAGGTCCTGTGAAGTGCTTTAAAATGTGCATTTTTGTTTAATGTGTGACGTCATATAAACTGAAACACACAGACATGGCTGGACAGGACAGGACACTTCCTATTTTATGAAAACAGCCAGTAGCGTTTTGTTTATATCACAGCTCTGCCAGTGAGTGCAATAGTATCTGGGTGCAGCTTTTATGGTGATCTCTTAGAGATGCAATCAGACACAATGCAGTCAATGGAGCTAGTGACATCACTGTGAGGGATAGGATTAGGGGTGGGGTTAGGTGAGCTCATTAAAAAACATGGCATGCAACTCAAATAGCATATTCACCAAGTCTGCAGCCACACCCCTCTCAGTGAGAGTGGTTGAGCTCAAGCGCATCAAATTAAAAGCAAAGGAGAAGCGCCTGTAAGAGGCGGAACATTTCAGTTACTATAAAAAAAATGATGTTTGCAAAATTGTTGCAAACAATTTATATGTTGAATTTAAACAAACAAATTAAATTTAGTGATGTTTAATTTATTTATTTTTTATTCACACCAAATAAATTGTTTACAACCACTACTTGCAAATCCAAGGAATCATCGTCGAAATTTTTTTTTTTTTGTGTATAAAGCATTTGATTGGCCAGAAGATTTGTGAAAATCTGATGAGTTGATGTCAAAATCATTCATTCATTAAGGCAGAAGTGACAAACTGCAGGATTTGGATGTTTATAAAGTCATTCATTCATTCATTAATTCATTTTCCTTTAGCGTAGTAGCGTAGTCCCTTTATTTACCAGTGGTCGCCACAGTGGAATGAAATGCCAACTTCTAGCAAATGTTTTACACAGTGCATGCCCTTCCAGCTGCAACCCAGTACTGGGAAAATGTTTATAACTTAGAAATACTAATTTTATCATTGTTTTGGAGCACACTAGCTCATAGATATCCTTAAGACTAACATACTTTAAACTTTAAAGACTAAAGCTTTTAACTCTGTTGGAAATTTTTTTATTTATTTACGTTGGAATGATGAAATTTAATTGAATTACTTAGATTTTATAACTTGTGATATTTATGAATGTAACATTTATGAAGCCTAAATATTTTTCCCAACAAAGCAACATGAAAATGACTCTGGAGCATGTGTTATATGTGACATAAAATTTGTTACTTTAAAATTAGTACTGCATGTGTTAAATCTGTGACGCTTCATTTACTGTCAATCAAGACAGTTTTATTTACACACACACAGGCTTCATCTGATTTTTTTTTCCAAAACAAAAATCTCCAGATGCTTTTATGAAAGCCAGACTGAAACAGTGAACGACTGTCTATACTAATATTACCATACAAAAATATTAAGCATCTTTATTCCGTCTGCCTTTAACTCTGAAACTGTGAAAACATCACCTAAAACCAAAACATTAACCTCACTGAACTAAAAAACAACAACAATCAAACCCAAACGCTCTCCTCATTTTAGAAGTCCACCAATACAAGCTGTTGATTGTGATCCAGGCAGTGGAAAACAGAATCTTATTAGTGTCCCACAAAGAATCTGTTGTATGCCAGAGGCTTGAAGGACATGAGGAAGCGGCCATGATTCAATTTACACCAAGACATGTGCTCTAATAGGAACGGATGCACAGGAAGGAAAACGCAGAGCCTTTCCAATTTAAGGCCCAAAATATTGGATCACTGACACTTCCACCTACACACATCAAATATTACAGGCCTTTGCTTTCCAAAACATGTCAGAATGCAATTTATTAAGCGATACATTCACAGAACTGCCGTACAAAGCTCAAAAGTGGGCCTAAGCCAGATTTCATGGTAAATTTTCTCTTTTTGAAACCAAAGAAATGTCTTACAAATGAAGTTATTCAAGTCATAGCGGTCTACTTATAGAAAGCTACCCATTATACCAGACTCAGTGGCAGCCAGGCTGGTGCAGGACTCTTGTTGCAGTTTGCTCTTTGCCAGCAGGCTCTTTTTTTAACATCTGTGACATTTTGAGAACATTGAGGGGCTGATGGCACCTCGAGAAAGAGTTTAAGACCAAATATCCTGAGCTGTGATGTTAAAGACAGACAAGTGCACACAAAATACAATTCATTCCTATTCAACTGATTCTAGAGATGCTCATTTCGGTTTATTTTACCAACCGACAACCGCATTTCGTTAACCGAATATTAACCATTAACAGATAAATATTAAAATATTATTTAATATAAAATAATTGAGGTTTCTATTTTGTGACACATTAAATATTTTAAAATACTGATTTATTTTAACATCTTGGTGTAAATTGAATCATGGCCGCGTCCTAATGTCCTTTAAGCCTCTGACATACAACAGATTGCAGCATACAGAACATAACAGAACATCTTCACGCACCTGCAGTGTTACAGCATAGACAAAAAGAATAAACTAAATAATAATAATAAAATA
>CAIGQZ010032312.1:6131385-6147644 GCA_903798205.1 Danio tinwini | reverse complement strand
CTAGATATTTTTCACCTAAATGGCCAATTTAGATTACAAAACGAAAACACTGACTGAATCCTTTTTAAGGGCATCTGCTGATTTTTCCAATCATGTTTTTTTCTTCTGTCATATAAAAATTTCAGGCTATTAAATCGATCGCTCCACTGAAAATATGCATTTGATTAATGCTTCGTTGTTATTATGTCACAAAACCCCTTTCAACATTATAATAGAAGTCATTAGTTTAAAGATTATGACATAATGACTCGCATCAGCGCTGGTTTGTGTCAACTCGCATGTTAAACTGTGACTAGAAATATTCTTCTTTTATTTTGCTTCTTTGACAAAATTCGTCTGTAGGCAAGTGTGGTTGCTCGTGTTACCATCCCGCAAGTTAACAAATATTTGTTGCACATCAGGGGCCGATCACAGCGAACGCGCATTTCCATTCCAAATATGCAAGTCGCACTGCACCACACTGCCTTTTATGTTGACAAGAAAAAAGATGCGCGGTGCTCTTTTTAATGTCACTATAGGAACTGACTGAATCAGCTGGTCTATTGTGCGCGAGTGTTGCTGTCCATGTTGCTATAATTGTAATATACAGAATAACATTGTGATATCCATGATTTGTAAAGTAATATGCCCACAGCTCTGGCTAACTTGAAACTGTGACCACAAGTTTCTCCTCCATCATTAAAAAAATATCCGTCGTCCTGACAACACAAATACTGCAGGCACCTCAACAGAAACCCTGCTCTGCTTTCATTTGATTGAAGAATGAAAAAGATTCGACTGACGTTACGCACTATTCCGCTCAGGGTTGAGTTTTTTTTTTCAACCGCGAGCACACAGTGCACGACAGCATAACGTGAGGCGTGCAGGGCGCATAAGCAGCGCACAAAACAGTTAATAAACCATTTAAAAATGCCCTTCTCAATGCAAAAAGCACGTTTGGTGATCGGCCCCTTATGCAGCCAAACTTTAAAAATTTATACAAATGCACCCTTTCGGTTAACAGTTTTTCAGTTATTTTGAGCATCCCTATCATACAATTCATTAGTTTAAAGCTTAAATCATTCTACCGCAGAACACAAAGGAAGATATTTTGAAGTATGTTGGAAACCCAAAGTGTTTTAGAACTGATTTGCTTACTCTTTTGTGAGAAATAAGTCAAACTAATTTTCTCATGTGTGGCGTGATTGGTTGTTTCCTGCACGTCTCAAACTTTGATATGCATGTGGTCCAAAGGTAATCACAAACTCTGGGTTAAACTCTGAGTTAACAAAGTGTTTATGTCAAGCATTGAGAAACAACTTAACCTGACCTTACAGTTTTTCTCAATTGCTTTGGCACATTTTTCAAAACAGACAAAACTTTCTCTAAACAAATCTGCAAATCTCAAAACGGTTTGCTGGAACTTCAGAACTTTATAGCATATCTGCAAAATGTAGTTACTCCCCCAAAACATTTCATTCATGCTTCAAAACCTAGTTATGGTGTGAGTAATTTGGCCAAGGCCACCAAAACATAAAGTGTATTTCTCATCATGTGCCCACTCTTCTTGTAGAGAAGAGTGAATAGTACATAGAAAAATTGAACATTTGTATTTATACAGTACTTTCATTTTTGTAAAGTGCAGTCTTGCTTGTCTAATTACTGTATTGTATTGTGATGTGGGCAATCTGTGTATATCAAAGTGAAAAAAGACCAAGCTCTTGTTGTCATCTGAGCCGTTGTTATTTACCATCTGCATGTGTGAGTCAATGGGTGGAGCTAAACAGGTGGTGATGTAGAAGTGGGCATTAATTTTCTGTGAAGGTGGAGTCTTAAACGCATAATAAAGTGTTCATTTCAACACCCTTTCATTTCGGCAGTTTCATTATAAGCTGTTTTTAGACTAACAAGAAAGTTTTGACTTCAGAAAACATACAGGATGTTTAAGAATACACTGACTTTTAGATTTCAAACGTTCAAGGGAATTTCGATTTCTTAGTCCAAGACTACAAGTCAGCATTTCTTGACTAAATGCAACAGAGATCAAGGACAATGGTTTCTTCTAGAGTAATCTCTCCAGTGCCCCAGCACTATGACCTCATGTTCTGGCTCGCAGTATCTGGAAGTGAATGTTGTGCTGGAAAAATCGAGCCTTCACGAAACACTCTGGTGTGAGTCAGTGAGCTATGATGAAGGACTCCACCTCGCACCCGTCCCATCAGAGCCCAGACCTTGAATCAGTCATAGAGTCTTTCAGGAATATGTAATGGCAACATCTCCAAAATGAACATCCAGTGACATGACCTTACCATAACGTCACCAACATTTTTTTTTATTTAAATCACATTTCACTGAGTATTTACGTCATTTGCTAGTCCCAGAATTTTGAAGGGACAAGTCCACACCCATAGTCTGCATATGACAAAAATGAATATAACTAATTTAGTCATCATTTAAAATGCAATAAATAGTTACACTTTTCTTTGTATTCCGTAGACCTCTTGTTATAAAAACTTTATTCATTTTTTTAAAGGGCACCTATGACAAAAAATCTTCTTTTAAAAGCTGTTAGGACAGAACTGTGTGCAGGTATAGTGTGTCCACATTCATATTGGGCTAATATAAACACAATAAGTCCAAATAGGATCCAAATCCCTCACATTTTGAGGCACACCACAACGTGACGTAGGAGTACGGTTTCCCGCCCACCGAATTGATTGACAGCCGTGTATTAACATGTCGCCGTAGTAACACGTATAATCATATCAACAAGACAGGACGTGCGCAAAGCAACTGGGATTAAAAGATCTGTTCAGAATGACTCAAGAATGTGTTTTACAAGTTTAAAACGTTTTTAGAACAGTGCATGTTTGTAATGTAGCGATTTTACCGTCTTTATCACCACAGCCGCGTATCAGCACAATTATAAAAGAAGACGCTTCAATCCCGGTTTGTGGACGTTAAATCAGGTTTATTTTCTACATTAACATAACGAATATCCATACAGCAGTGGATAATAACGTGTATCCTGTCACATTTGGAGTGCAAAAATAGTGCAAAGTTAAACATTCGCTGTGTGTGTGTGTGTGTGTGTGTGTGTGTGTGTGTGTGTGTGTGTGTACTTTGTAATGGCATCATTGCAATTCCACAACAAAAACATCAAATACTCATTGGGAAAGGTCTTACTGTAGTATTTCTCCCAAACGTTACGTGAGATCTGCTTTCTTCATGTCTGTCACTACTGTGCTGTTTATTTGACGCAGCTGAGATGGAGATTGAGGCATACTCTGAAAGGCACGTGGGAACGTTTCGCAGAAAGAACTAGTGTAAAAGGCACAGGTAACAAAAACAGCTACATAGTGTTCAGAGCTGAAAATTCAATATTTATAAAGGTCTAATAAATAATCTGATGGGTGTTTTGTGCTGAAACTTTACAGACACATTCTGAAACACATAAAACTTATCTTAAATCTTGAAAAAGGGGTAAAATAGATGCCCTTTAATGAGCCAAAACTCAAAACGGTCCTGTCCCCAAAACGATGTGACTTTCTCAAGCATAGTTGAATTAATTACAACTTTTATAAATGAAAATTTTACTATCTAAGTGTCTATTTAAGTAAATTGCAATAATTTTTCCATCCAAATATTTCTTAGAACATAGAAACTCGATTTGTTTTGTGACTGAATACCACATCCTCTCACTATATGCTAATTCTGTTGGCAAATTTCATTAGTTGAAGGATCCCATTCAAGATATTGACATCATTTGCTAATACTCCAAATGAAGTCATCTTGTCCAAGAATTTTGATGGGACAAGTTAACACCCATAGAGTACAAAGTTCAGCAAGTTCTTTATGAGGCAATGAACAATCGATCTCCAGTACAAAGAACAAACACCATATACAAGTGTTTTGGGGAGGAAGCGTGTATTATAGTCAGTTAATGTCATGCTGCAATAACATTTCCTTTCTCCAGATCTCTGTGTCATCTATGAGCTAACCGTGTGGTTGTGCTGAGCTCAGACAAGAGCGGCCAGACGCCCTGACAGCTGCCACTGACCCGCATGCTCACATAGCTGACATTCAGGAGATAATCAACTTAAATAGCCAGAAGTCCACGCGCTACAGTGCTAGGAGAGTCAACATGAGCAACAGAAAGCTTTAAAGCAGAAATGCAACCAATCCAGGGCTTGAACTCCTGAGGTACATTCTTTGCTGGCAGGACTTAAATCATTTTTGAACATGGCTCAGCTACACTGTAAAACTCAACAGACAACCTTATCAAAGGAAATGTTAACGCAAGTTAGTTAACTCAAAATGTACTGAAAGTTATACTCATTTAAAAAGAGTTTTGAACTCTTGAAGGTAATGAGTTAATTAAATACTTCATTCAACTTAAATGGAGTAAGTTCACAGTACTCATATAAATTAGTTTTTTTACTCAAATGGTTTGTAACAATCGGTTTCCTCAAATAGTTTGAATTGTCTTAACTTATTGGGTTTTATAGTACTCAGTTGGTTTGAGTTCTCCTTATTTATTGGGTTTTACTGTGTTGAAATTGCTTCATTTTCTCAAATGGATTAAGTTCACAATACTCATTAGCAGGGCTTTACATTAACACCCGCCAAATGCAGGTAGATTTCAGTTGTGGCAGGTTAGACAGCCACTCCCACTAGCCACTTTGGCTGGCTAAAACTCATTTTTGAATTGCCAGTGCTGTCTCCTCACTACTGACTAGACTTTTAGTTTATGACCGTTTGTCTATATGCTTACAAATGTGACCTTAGAATCAAGAAGCAGCACAACTGACAAAAACTGCTTTTCGAGTGAGATGAATCGAGATGATCGAGCAGGTGAATAACGAATGAGCGGATCACGCGCACAGTAAGACAGGCTTTCCTCACTCACTGACGAGGGCTTTAGTCTCGCACACACAGATGATTTGTTTAAAAAGCTCCTGTGCCGTTTCCTCATTTGAAGCCTGGAAACGAAACTAGTGCGATGCATATGCACCCACAGTCGTTTAAAGGCTTGAGATTCTTTGTAAGCAGCAGCAGGTTGTTGTCGCTTTCGCTTTAACCATTCTTTGAACAGATTATTAATTGGCCTAACATTAACCGTGTGCGTGGCATCTTCCTTTCATTATCACGCACGGAAAGTTTTTTTACCTGCTTTTTTTTGCTTGCTGTTATTTTTGTTAATATAGTTTAATAATCATCCTTTACAATAATATTGCTTTAATATGTTGTTGTATGCATAGTTAACTGGTGATCTGCGATCTTGAGCCAGAACAGACCACTGTGCATAGTTTTGGATGCGTGAGAATATATATTTTTTAATTGTCAGCTGCTTTGTCGAATAAAAAGTGCACATAGTCTTTTGCTTGTTTTGACACATTATTTTAAATTTGTGGCAAGGAAATATTTAGTTTGGTGTGGTCAGTAAAAAAACAAAGGTAAATCCTTATTGTGTTGAGCCCTGAAAAGTCCTGTGAAAGAAAACTAATTGCAATGCGACACTTCTTTATGAAAGCATAACCCATTTGCTCATGCTCATAGACTAAGCTCATAAACAAAAAACAATTAAATGAATGAGGAGGCAAGTGGAAAAAAACACTAAATCTAAATGAAGTAATTTTAGCATGCCGCAGCACATGCCAAAGTCAAATTTATGCATATAAAATGTATTTTCCCAACAACAAAATTGTGGCTAGTGAAAATGGCGAGTGGCTAGTGATGGTGCAAAACTACTAGCCACAGTGGCTGGTGATCAAAAAAGTTAATGTCAAGCCCTGCTCATTAGGATTAGTTTTGGAACTTACAGTTTTTCTCAGTCGCTTTGGTGCATTTCTCACAACACTATTTACATTTGTACAACAGTTAATGCATTTCTCAAAACATTTAGTACAAACTGCAAAACCAAGTGGATAAGCTGCAAAAGCGTGTCACTTGCTCAAAATGGATAGTTCATTCCTCAAAAGCAAGTATTCAGGTCAATGAAAGTGTCAGTGTCATCAAAATGAAAAGTCCTGACACCATTGTTTATGAACAAGATAGTCAAATGGCTTTTGTCATGTTTTCATTATGACAGTTTACTCTGTACATTTTTTTCAATGCAAAAAAGTCAGATTTTGGTGACACTTCATGAAAACACTCAACACAGCACTATATACTATTTACACAACCATTTAAAAACTACTGTAAAGTTAGACATCACTGCATTTAGTGAGGTATCTGAGTACAAGACACTGAATATGTATGTTTCACATTTTTACTGAAGATGCTCTGTGCAATTCTAATTTATTCACAGGATTGTGCAAAAGAATAAATACACCCTTATTTACAACAAACATAAACTTCCTTTAGGTAGAGCTGTGCACAACTGTGGACAATATTGCAGTACATATTAGAACTAAACCTACAACATACACAGGTCTGTAAATCATTCATGAAATTGTTCAATTTAGTAGACATTTTCAGGAAAATAAAGATTTAAATTTTTAAAATAAAATGAGCTTGACAGATTTTGACAACTAGTTCAACATTTTTGTATGTAATGACTCAAGTACTGAAATTAGGATTATTAGTTTTATATGGAATGACTATTCAGCCTTCACAAGTTTAGTTCATTTTGACTGACATGACATAAGCAAATGATAATGTTACAAACAGCAGAGAGTTGTATTAAAGCAATTGATGCATGTCCAAAAGCATTTGCAATGTGTTGGAAGGAATGAGAAACTGCTACTATGAAGTGCACAAATGACTAATTGTTTTAAGAAATGCATTAACTGTTGTGCAAATGTAAATAGTGTTGTGAGAAATGCACCAAAGCGACTGAGAAAAACTGTAAATGGTTTGTTGCAATTGGTTTCCTTAAACGGTTTGAGCTACCTTAATTTTTGGGGTTTTACAGTGTAGGAAATGGGCTCACAAAGGATGATTTCTCTATATAAGTATGTAAAGGCTGAGTTTTAATCATCTATCTCAAGATTTCAATCTCTGAGTTTCAGTTCTTCTGACCACAAAGTCCTTTCACACACTATACAAAAGTAGCACAGGGACAGGCAGTTGTAGGTTTTAAAGTTTTGGTTACTTAGCTGTGGGTTTTGTTATTTATATTTTACTCAGTTACTGGTTAATTTTAATGATCAACAACCAAATGACAACTGGCTAACTCTTAGCCTACATGATCAACAATTATCTGAAAAGAAAATTACAGCTATATTGCTAAAGTGTCACATGTTGTACTTTAGAGTTAGCAATTTTATTTGGTTGAGTTTATTTGTAAAGCAATACACCAATTATTTTAAATGATACCTTTTAAAGTATACAATGATTAAAACTTGAGAAATCAATCATAACAAGAAAATTTGATGAAGTCATAAACCTAAATATGACAGTTTGTTTTATTAAATTTAATTCACCTTTATTCCTATAGCGCTTTTACAATGTAGATTGTGTCAAAGCAGCTTCACATAGAAGATTATAGTAAATTGAAACAGTGTCAGTTCAAATGTTTTATGTTCTATGTCAGTTTTATGTTCTCCCATTTATTCTCAGATATTTCCATTTGCATGAAAAATAGTGTTACTTATAAGAATGTAGTATGCAGTTTAAAGATTTTTTAAATGAAATGAGTTTAATTTCTTTATTCTAAAATATCAATGTAACCCATCAGTCCTACTGCACCCTTGCACTTCGCTGGCTGGCCTCCGTTACACTCACTCCCATCCTGGACGAGCCCCCATGTGTAACCCACTGGTCCTACTGCACCCAACCAGCTCTGAGCTAGGATTCATTGAACTGGCGATTCATTGTTTGGCATTGGTTTCTCTAACAAGGAATCTAAAGACCATGGCCTGTAGCATCTGTCAAAGAGCACCTTTTGAGGTCAGAGGAGTGAGGTTTACCTGCATAGCACTTCACTAGCTGGCCTCTGGTACATAAAAAAATATCTTCAAACAGACCCTCACTGACAAGGGTCCAGAATTTGTCCCATACATGAGCACATTTGTCCTATTTTGACTGCTATGCCATCATAAAGGTTGTTGTGACTTCAGCTTATCTGTTTTGGCCAATGCAAGCTATTATTTTTCATGAGTCCAACATCCAGCTGTGCAAGAAAACATGTGACATCATCTTTCGCCACTGTATTGTTTTTAAATAGAAAAAACATTGTACAAGTGACTTTAATTCTAAATCTTGGACCTTTTTCTTGAAACAAAAAGTGATCGATAAAAAGGTGTGAAGCACCAAAAAGCAGCCCACATTATAATTAATTTTTAATACTAATTTGGCTATTGTTGTTGTTATCAATGATTTTTTAAATGTGCTTTTTTACAAGAGTCTACAAAAATAAAAATTGTAAAGCTTTACATTATTATTATATTATTATGTTTTCATTTTTTATTATTCAAGTGGCAAATTTCTGATTGAGGAAAGTGGAATGTGCTGGCCAGTTTGTTATTTGCCTAATAAATGACAATAGTCTATTGTTTTTTATTTAAAACTTTAATCTATTTCAAATAAAATAATCATTATTAAAACTTTTTTTCTAATTATAAATGATGTAATAAATTTGTATTTTAAAAATAAGTATTTATTCAAATTTATTTTTTTCTAAATCTTTAGGAAATATTTTGGTACATCAAAAAGTGTGGTTATGATGACCACCCGATAAGCTAATCCAGCTAAAAAATAGTGCTAAACTAAAAATAGAGAGGTGAATAACCGCAAAAAGGTCCACTGCAAAAACAACCACCCCTTTCACCAGGCTGGCTACAGGCCTGTCAAAGTGTAATGATAATCAAGTACTTTCACAAAAGAAAATCAAACTCAAAGAGGCATACATTGTACTGAAAATGTGGCATTTATTTTTAAAAAACTATGAATTATTATAATATTTACAAGGGTATTGAATTGTGTATAGGAACTTTTAGAGCACTAAAGAGGCCAGAAACGTTAAAGGGATAGTTTAACCAAAATGTTAAATATATTTACTCCACTTCAATTGGTTCAAAACCTTTATAAGTTTCTTCTGTTGAACACATTTGAAGATATGAAGATAAAACCATTAAAGGAAAAACAAATACTATGGAAGTCAACGGTTATTGATTTTGTTCAGAATATCTTCTGAAACAGAAGAAACTTATAAACAAGTAAAGAGTGAGTAAATGATGGCTGATTTTTTTTATGGTGAATTACCCTTTTAAATTTAACATACATTAATCTCAAAAATCATTTAAAAAGAAGGATGCAAATTTTGACTGATATAAAAAGAAACAATAAAACAGGTAAACAAAAAAGAGGCAAAAATATACTAGTCATTCATTCATTATTTTTCTTTTTTTAGCTTAGTCCCTTTATTAATCTGAGGTCGCCACAGCGGAATGAACCACCAACTTATCCAGTGTATGTTTTACACAACGGGTGCCCTTCCAGCTGCAACCCATCACTGGGAAACATCCATACACACTCATTCACACACATACACTACGGACAATTTAGCTTACCCAATTCACCTATAGTGCATGTCTTTGGACTTGTGGGGGAAACCAGAGCTCCTGGAGGAAACCCACGCGAACCCAGGCAGAACATGCAAACTTCACACAGAAACGGCAACTGGCCCAACCGAGGCTCGAACCAGCGACCTTCTTGTTGTGAGGCGAACGTGCTTCCCACTGCACCACCATGACTCCGTAAAAATATACAAAAAATACAATTATTATTAAATTATTATAATTTATATTCCTAAATAAATAAATAAAAAGTCAAAATGTCTCAACTAGCTGAACAAAACCATAAGGTAGGTAGAGACCAAAGAATACCATGTAAACAGTGCTAGATCACATGCATATATGTAGAGCAGGAAGCCCAAACTAGGGCCCGTGGGCCAAAGTAGGCCCACCATCCCATCTGAGAAGAGTTGGGAGAATAATGGCAAGGTTAAGGCCAATGCCTTCAACAGAGCTTGTTGTTTCTAATTTTAACGTAACCGTTTGTTTGTGTGTTTAATTGTTGAGATACGAAAAAGCAAATGAAATAAAATTTTTACAATTTAAACAATTTGGTTTATTTAACTTCGTCCACCACCACCTTTGGTTTTTGGCCCTTTATAAGAAAAATTTGGGCACCCCTGATTTAGAGCAAGTGTTTTTGATTTAAACAAGCCTATACACACACACACACAATAAAATTAATGTCTCTATTGACTGTATAGAACCAGACGTCAGCCTATGTGGGCGAGAGTTGCACTCACAAACAGTTGCACAAATTATCCAGCAAGTTGTCAAAAGCTCTTCATAAACATCTGTAGTCACTCAAAAATACTCACAGATGGAAAAACAGCGGTTAGAGCCTTCAGCCACATTCAATCAATCACTAACCGTGAAGTGAGCAGTCAAAAAAAAAAAAGGCAAGCACCAGCATAAATGTGCCTACAAACACAAGCACGTGGGTCCACCATCCAAACCCGCCATTTTAATCTGTCATACGGATGAGGTTACACCACTTCCTGTGTCAGTTAGTTTGCTGCCATTCCAGTCATACTTTCTAACTTCAGATGTGTAAAAAGAGGCCGTGGCAAAGCGACACGATTCATTAGTTAAACATCACTGTCACTATCAACCAACGCAACAATAAAACTGATACTACTAATGAGAGCAGACCCTGCAGACAAGATTATGTAAACATGACTGATGGAGCTCTGTGTGTGGTGTGACTGATATGAACGTGTTATGCTTTATTCATCTTTCACCCACTAAACCCAAACTCATATGACCCAGAAATATACCTGTATTGTATGGAATGTAAATGGTTATTGTTAACAATGAGAGCACAGTTTGGTTTGACAGATCTTAAGTGTGATTGATCATGTGTTAGAGACAAAAACACCAAAAGATTTTTGTTGTATCAAAATTAGGGCTGAATAATATATTGTTTGAGAATCAATATCGCAATGTGTGCATCCACAATAATCACATCGCAGGATTAGATTATTTATTAAAGATTAAAACATAAGACATTATGAAATATTATTTTTATATTATTTATACATTGATGACCATGTTATTTTACATTTGATTGTTCAAGTTTTGTACTTATGTACTGTTAGAATCCCCAGATAACCTTGAATCACTGTTTATTTAACTTTTATTTTTGCTTTGTCGTATTATGGACTGCATAGAAAGAAAATGAATCAATCTAAATTCATGAAATCTTTCCAAATAGAGCTACAGTATTTAAATAATCGGTAGAACTTTATTTTGATGGTCCATTTGAGTATTAGTAGACTGTCTACTTAATATCTGTTGATATGCTCCTTCAATAAACATTTAACTAACTATAAGAAACTTTACAAGTACGTCAACTTACACTAACCCCAACCTAACAGTCTACTTATAATCTAATGAGAATTAGTTGGCATGTAGATGCGATGTAACTTAAACTCAACAAACGGACCATCAAAATAAAGTGTGATCAAATAATCTAGTGAAATTATAGTCACATCGCAATATATATAATAATATATATCTCAGTTTTTTCCAATACTGTCTAGCCCTAATCAAAACATGCCTTGTTAAATAAACTCTGTGTAATGTAATAAGTTATAGATTTATAATGTAGTTTAAATAGGCAAATATTAAATAATAAAAAAATCTGCAGGTTTTACACAAAAGAACAAAATAGTTTGATTTAAATTTCAAAATTAATGTTGATATTTTAAAAATGTTAGTAAAATTGTTGTATATGTTAGACAAATGTATGCAAGTATTTAAATGCAAATCACAAGATTTTCACTAGAAATAATGTATTGCTAAATCCTGCTATATATTCACAACAAACTAATAATGCAAATTTAGATCTGCTATACCTACAAAAGTTGGTGATTGCCATCTTGAATTTTTTTGGACAGAAAAATAACTGAACAAGATTCATTTGTGTGAAAAAGAGCATTACAAATTGCAACAAACAGTGGTTCTCAATATGACAAAATATAACAACAGAGCTTAGTTAAATGCATAGCTCAGATTGTGGATCAGTAATTATTTATGACCGTATTGAATGAGAAACATTAAACTGAACAAACTATTTCACATTTTCACTCAAAGTGTCATATGTGTAATGCAAATGCATTCAGTTATTCAAATGTAAAGTACAAGCTTTTCATCAAGGGTAACAAAGATCTAAATCGAATAATTAGTTTGCAATAAAGCGTACTATTAATAATAACTGCATCTACAAAAGTGAAGACGATTTGCCATCTTGAATCCTCTCGCAGCATCTCACGTACTGAAATGCAACGGAACAACTTTTTGTTTACTCTGTAGTAAACACAGCGTGATGAGGAGAATTGAAATAAACTTGCAAAGTTGAAAATAAAGGAGTAAACAAGTTCATACCTCCATCTTCCAAGCGCCGAGGCTGTCTTCTCAACTTATTGTGGCTGTTTTCCTGTGACACTTGCTGAAGAAGCGCGCGCTCTCTCTTCTCACAGGCGCGCGAAGTGTGCGCGCGCGCGCTCGATCACTCTCACAGAAGTCAAGAGGGTGGTCGTTAGTTATATTTAGGACTGACCCTTACAACATTTCCATGGCCGAAAGATTGTGCCATGCGCTGCTAAAAGAGCTGTTGCAGAGAACTGCCTTGTAGTTTCTTGCATACATATCGGAGATTACTGAAACTCCTCATGAAATCTCTGTGCTGCAGTCTGTGTTGAAGAAACTCCTTTATTCTAGCGTTTTTTGTTTTGCAAAAAAAATAAAAATTCTCATAAAGAACAGCACTTTTAGATCAATATGATTAAAATGCCGTCCATGTGATTCAGGCATGGGTCTTTTATAAAACGCTATGTTATTCTATATTGAGGAGGAGGTCGCCCCCTCATGGGGGAATTCAAGTTACATCATAAGAATCAATCTTAAATCAACACAATTTCACTGCCACCAAAAGTTCAAAGCACTTAAAGTTCAAACGTACGTAGGCTATAAAGAAGGTAAACTTAAAAAAACAGACAAATAATAAAAACACAATTTCTCTAGGGACTTCCAAAGAGATCCCGATATGACAGAAAATGACTAAATATAGTCCACAATTTGGATCTGCATACAATCCACTAGACAATTCAAGGAGTTTATGAATGTGTTATGAGTGTTAAAAAAATAAAAAAGAAACAAATCTCCACTTTAACGCACTAGAGCAGGGATCACTAAACTTTGTCCTGGAGGTCTGGTGTCCAACAGAGTTTAGCTCCAACTTTCCTCAACACTCCTTACTGGAAGTTTCAGGTATACCCATAAGAGCTTGATTATCTTGTTCAGGTATGTTTGATTGGGGTTAGAGCTTAACTCTGCAGGACACTGGCCCTCTAGGATTGAGTGACCCCTGCATTAGAGCAAACTAATTTTTTACATTCAGAACAAGATGTCAGTAAATGCCACTTAAGCGAATAAAAAAGGATAGTTTACCCATAACGAAAATTGCTTCATCAAGTTTTCTATTCTTTCAGTAAGTTTTCTCTGAAATTTTAAAGCATATTTTTGAAATATTTTTGTCGTCAGCTATATTAATATCAAGTGAGATTTCCATTTTATAACAATGTAAACATGGGAATGTTTCTTTTGGAAGTTCTCGTGAACTCATGGCGCATAACATATAAAACGGCTAAAATTGGTAGGTACCTACTGATAATATATTTAAACACTGTAGCTGAAAACCTTGCAGAGTCTAGACAGCCGGCATGTCTCTATAAAGCCTAAAAATGCTGTCCAGGTTTGTAGCACACAAACGGGTGTTGATGCAGAGGACATTTCTACTTATTTCAAATAGGTTGTGCAAGGTGCTGTGTTATGGGAGGAGCTTCGACAAGGGAACAACGTTTTAGTGACAGTACTGCCATTTATGGTTAAAATGAAAGAGGAAGAAGTATTTGGTAAAACGTGTTCAGCACTGATGCACAAAACATGTCGTCGCATGGAAACTGTTTCTATGTAACATCTCATTATCTTCTGTTTTTGCTTTTCTAATAATTTCACTGCACCAAACTTTATGTTACTAACCAACACCCATGAAAAAAAACAGAGCCAGTTTCACTTTAACCACAAACAGTGGAAGGACACACAGATAAAAAAACAATTATCTGATAGGCTATTCACCACACAAAAATGTGCTTCCATACATAGCGCATCTACCACATCACTTGAAAAAGTGTAAACATAAAAGTGAAACGTGGTGAGATTAAATGTGATAAAACCTACAGCTAAGCAGGAGTGTGCAGGAAGCCATGCTGCTTTCACAATTAACATGTTGATAGTTTTGACTTCATTTGTGAGCCACAGATGCACAAATATGTGAAATCACCATAATCTGATAACACACATAGGCCTACACTATGGAGACGTATTTGATGTTTGTGGTCAATGGTATTATGGAGCAGCTCAGCTAACTTCATGGTAGCTAAAACTCAGAATTGGTGCAAACTAAACTAAAACTGCACGGTACAGGCCCCAGATCTTTAAAACTCTTTAAAATATATGTTGCTCGGGTGTGTGTGTGTGTGTGTGTGTGCATGAGTTTAAGTTAAGTACCAATACTTAAAGTTCACTAAAAAATCTGATGTTACCTTATCTTCAGGCCATTCAAGATGTTGCTAGGTTGTTGTTTCTAAGATAAAACACAGAGAAGAAATTTTAAGCTATAACCTTGATCTTTTTGTGTAGTTCAAATCAATGTCTACCAGCATAAAAAACAACAATCATTGTGCTTCACGAGAGCCATTGATATTAAACATGCCTGCATTTTTGACACTTAAAGTGCTGCATCCTCAATGATATGAATCACCAAGCACGTCTGGAATTTTCTAGTAAACAGAAACATAGTTTCATTCAAAAGGGAAATCATGCACTTAAACAGCTTCACTGCCAATTCTGCAGGGCGGTGGACAAATTAAAGCAAACTTTCACCTCCCTACAAAACTGGTAGAGGAACAGTCCAGCCCAGCATTGACCAAAGGCAAAAATGTTTTCACTGACATTCAACTCACATACAGCTCTAGGAAGTTATTTGAATTATTTAATAATTTATTTCAAGTTTTTTACCCTACAACTTTTGGAATCATTAAGATCACCAAACCAGCAATATTGTGAAATATTACAATTAATGACAGTTTGCCATTTAAATACATTTTAAAAAAAGCTATAAATCCATGTCATCAAAGCTTGACATTTGCTAATGCTAGTTTATAGTGGATTAACTAATGGTAACAAACACAACATTGATTTTATAAATACAGTAGTAGACATGTTAAAAAAATAACTAAGATAAATGATTGCTGCAGATTTTATAGTATTGTTTATTTTTATTGCATTTTTTTATTGTATTATTTTTTAGTTTATCTTAACAAAAGTGAATGAAACCTTAAAGTTTTACCACAACTCTTTAGGACTTCCTTCCTCATTTTAGATAACTTGCATTGAGTTTGTTACAGCGCTGGTTTTTTGGCCCACTCATCTTTGTACAATTGTTGTAATTCAGCCACATTAGAGGGTTTTTCAAGAATGAATTGCCTTTTTAAGGTCATATCACAGCATCTCAATTGGATTCAGGTCAGGACTTTGATTAGGCCACTCCAAAGTCTTAATTCTTCTCTTTCTTTAGCCATTCAAAATGTATTTTCTGGTGTGTTTTGAATGGGTTTCACATAATCGATTTGTGTGGGGACAACATGAATGAATTATGTTAACTTATTAGTTTTTGCAAATTTAAATGGATTGAACATACAACAATTAAGTAGTTGGCCTGACATTCTTCATGGTATTCTGGTACACAACAGAATTCATGGTTCTATTTATCACAGCAAATCATCCTGTTCCTGAAGCAGCAAAACAGCCCCAGACCATCACACTACCACCACCACATTTTACTAGTACAGTATGTTCTTTTTCTGAAATGCTGTGTTACATCTATGCCACATTTAACCGGCAATCTCTCCATCTCTGTGCTTCAAGTTAGAGGGGCATGATAGTACTGAAATGCTAACTAAGCTGTTCACCAATCACAAAGCACTAGGACAGCTGACACAACACTTTTAGTTTTTCAGAAGGAAAATTCATTTTTCAAACCACCAAGCATGAAAGCCTGTGTTGTATACACAAATAATACAACCAACATTTTTAAAAGGGACCTATTTTGCTCTTTAAAAAAAAAACTTTTTTATAATGTTGTATATTTATCTTTAAAATGTATACAAATATTTGAAAATAAAACCCATATATATATAT
>CAIGQZ010032312.1:6119001-6130985 GCA_903798205.1 Danio tinwini | reverse complement strand
GGCATAATTGTGTATAAAAAATAAAATCAAACATGGAGAGTCTCAAAACCCTTTTGTAAGAGGAACTACTTTCTTCCGCCATTCATTCACATCTGCAGCTGATGTCAGAACAGCAGAAACCATTACTAATTCACCAATGTAAATGTAGAACTAGTATTTGAATGATTCTCTAGCGTAATGTCTAAAGTGATGACAAAACAGGTTATTTTGCTTACATTTTAATATTATAAGGCTGAACGGCATGAAATGCCATCAGTCTATAGAGATCTCCCAGTATTTCTGTTTCAATCAGGAGATCTTAATAATTATCCCCCAAAAGCCAAAGCAGCGCAAACACTACCAGTTTACTGTTGTGTTTTTGATAAGGAAAAACACTAAACACATGCGCTCATTTCTTCTTTGTTTTTACTGAACTAGTCTGCAGTAATGAAAATAGGAGACTCATTAGAAATAAACAGATGGCCAACCAAAAAGTAACTCAAGGTTATACAAAGAGTGGCCAAAACAAAATGCATACATTCCTAATAGGAGTCCCATCTCACATTCAACACACTACAATTATATGGTATAAATACAGCACTACAACATACAAAAGAGAGAGATGGACTCAGAAAGTCACTTACCAGTTTAATAATGATTTGATCAGCGGTAGTTAGAATTTACGCTGTTCTGCGATTCTAAGGGCTTATTATGCGGTCTCTGTCGCCATCTTGTGGATGAACAATGTCAACTGTCTTTGCTCTGCTCAATGACAGGCTAATGGCCGCCAACAAGCTGTCTCTTAGAAATTATAAATATTTTAAAACAGGCACTGTCCTTATAAATAAACTGCACAGTTTCAATCTAAACAACTACATTCTCAACTAAAAAAAGCCTCAAAAGTACATTGTGTTGCCGAAATTTGTCAAACTGTAGAGTGTCCTCTGCTTGTTGCTGTATGTTGAGAGGAGTAATACACAAGGCTGAAGGGTTAAGAGGCTGGATGAGTGCCGTTATTTGCAGAATATCACAAGGCTATCAGCCAATCAGATTCAAGTACCAGACTAAATAAATATATATATATATATATATATATATAAATCTTTTTATTTAACTACTTGTACTACAAAAGATAGTACATGATTTATATATATCTATATGATCTATATGAATGAATAATTATTACAGTTAAATCAAACATGCCAATAAAAAGCACTCAATCAAAATGACAAGCACTTCTTTTCTACATCTGTGAAGTTGTTCTTACTGTATTTCTTTTTTGGTCAGTTCAGCGCAGTTCAAGCTTATATATCAAGCAGTGCAAAAAACATTCGAAGCACATTTCAGTGTTTCCATTGCATTGCACTGTGGCCCAGATTTCATTTCTCAAGAGAGTAGTCAACAAATTATAGTGCGATGAATGCAAAAAAAATAAACCTCCCATCAACATTTGTGTGAATTCCCCTGCAGACACATCCGTCAAGACGCATTCCTTTCGCAAACCTATTCATGATGCCCACAGAGGAATGAGGTACTTCTGGTCTGTCTTTTGTTATTGTCCATTCTCACTTGCTACTTCTGCAAAACATGCAACTCTTCCTGCTGTCGGTCTCTTCCTGCAGCACCAGGGCTGCTTTTTCTTCCCCCTGTCCATCTAACAAAGGTCGACCTAGAGTTCTCCCCAACAAAGAAGAAAAGAATAGGGTCCAGACAACTGTTTGACGTGCACAAGCAATGCGTGATGACCGCAGCCTTACGGACTGCCAATATATAGTCACACGACTCTTTGTATTCATTCATTTTGATCTGCCTCTCCGTGATCAAGAAGATTGTCCTTACTATATGATATGGTAAAAAACACACCAGAAAGATCCCAAGGCTGATGATCACCAAAGCGCAAGCCTTTTTCCTGCAAGGTCTGGTCCTACCAAGCGCAGGACTGGGCCTCAGAAGATTCTTTGCCACAAAGATAGAACAAAAAATGACGATCATCAAAGGCACCACGAAGCCCACCGGAAACGTGACGTTGTTGATGAGAAGTAATTTATCCACAGCATCGGATGCTAGCTCCAAACATCGAGTACTGCCCTCATCGTGAGCTTTCTTCTTGGCGAACAACAGCGGACTGCAAGCCAGACCCATCAAGCCCCAGATGAGTCCACAGATGATGCCAGAAACCGAGTGGGTTTGAATGCGCAGGTATAAATATGGCCACACTAGAGCCAGGTAACGAAAGACATTCAGGGCTACTAAGAAATACACAGAGCTGTACATGTTGAGATAATAAACATATAAGATGACCTGACAGGCGATGTGACCGAATGGCCAGTGAGAGTTCAGTACGTAGTAAGTGAGCCGCAGGGGTAAAGAGCAGACCAGCATCAGGTCTGACACCAGCAGGTTCACCATTAACATGCTGACTGGAGTGAAGCTCTTCTGACTCCTCCATTGGCTCAGGAAGACACAGACGGATAAAGAGTGACCCGTGAGTCCCAAGACGAAAATCAGTATGTATGCTGTAGGATAAAACAGGCGCTTGAAGTTATCAATGTTGCTGGGGTCCAAACAGGAGGCGTTTTTGTGGAGACCTTGAAAAGATGTATTCATGTCCTTTCCTGTAGGAAGATTGGAAAGTTTGGGTGAGGGTTTATTAAATAGCAAAACTGTTCTTTCAAGAGTTCACATTTAGATATATGCTTAACGCTAATAGCAAGTTTGGCATGCTGTCCCGGGAGAGAGCCCTGAGCTATGACATAATTGCCACCTGGTCAATAAGCTCCCTCTGGAAAATGGAGGAAAAAGAGGAGAGGGGGTGGAAGGGGGGATTCCTCCAAAATTAAGATAAGGTAGTAGGGTGAAATCTACGGTGGCCGAGAGAGCACATGCAATAACAAGCAATAACAAGCACATGCAATAACAAAAAAACACCAGCAAATAAAGAAACAATCTTCATCAATTTGACAACACAAACAACCAAAGAAATGTGCAGCACTTAGTTAGGACACTTGCAAATATCCACATAACACAATGGAAATGCTTCAAGGGGACTCAAAACCATGACGTACCCTGCTGAGATATGGATGAGTTATTATGCCGTGACTGTTACTCAGTGAAGTGATTGGTGGTCTTTAAAAGGCGAGTTGTTATTTGTTTATTTTAATATCCTTATTACACGACATAACACATCCATATCTCAGCAGGGTCCGTTACGGTTTTGGGTTCCCTTGAAACATTTGTGTTGTGTTACGTGGATATTTGCAAGTGTTGTGACTAATTGCAGGGCGTTTCTTCAGTTGTTTGTGTTGTGAGAATTTGCAACAGGTGTGCTGTCGAATTGATGAAGATCATTTCTTTATTTGCTGGTGTTTTTTTTTTTAAATGCAGCGCGTTAAGGTCTCTCGGCTACCATAGAAATCGTTCTATTTATTGTAAGCTTGAATCAATCTGATTGGATTATTGCTGATTACAGATGATATCAGCTGCGATCAATCATATCACGTGCTCCTCTCAAAATTAGTTTGTAAAACTTCACTAGAAGGGATAGTTCCTCTAAAATAAATCTTAATTTCTTTAACATTCACTTGTTCCAAACCTGTTAGAGTTTTTTTGTCCTGTTGAACAAAAGAAAACTAAAGAAAAGCAGCTTTTAACTGTATTTAACTATGGATGTCAATGGCTGTTTTTTCAAAATTCCTCAGAATATCTTGTTTTGTGATCAACATAAGGAAGAATCTGATAGAACTAAAATACATTTTTGAGTGAACTATCCCCTTTCAATACATAGATCAGACAAAAACAAGACTATCAGACTATTTTTAGTTCTATGAAATTCTTCCTTCTGTTGATCACAAAACAAGATATTCTGAGGACTGTTGAAGAAACAGCCATTGACATCCATAGTTGTAACAAACAAGTGGAAGTCAATGAAAGAATTTTATAGAACTAAAAATAGTCTTCTTAGGGTGAACTATCCTTTTAAGTGGATAGATCAGACAAATTAATGACATTCTATCTGACCCAATGTTCTTTTGGAACTCAATGTTTTTGAAGATTGTTCCAAAACAACACTAGAACCCCGCTGATTTGCATTGTATTAATAAAAAAGATTAAAAGTATATTTTACATAAAGCCATACAAAATATAAAGTTCAACTCTCATTAATTGGTCAAAGGAAAGGGTTTTTAGAAATGAAGTTTTGTATATTTTAAAAAGCAACAAAACATGCAAGTTGTTTTATCTCTTCATAAATATTTCTATTATGCTAAATCCAAATGACTAAAAATGATTTTATAATTGATCTTATATTATTATTTCAGTTTAGTATTTTAAACATTTAAATTTAGATTGTAGTTCTACTTATTTGCAAATCAAATCAATTCAAATGTAAATACAGTACTTTGATACAGACATGAAGATGAAACCTCCTGCCTTCCATCCGCAAGTTTAGAGTTCACATTTTACTTTTCTACATTCGTTTTTAAAAACAGGCTTTTCTAGTCTGGTGTCACTAACAAAGCCTTGTTCAAAACAAAATATTACACTTTAATATTACATATTAATAATACAAAGAAAACTCTCAAAGTCAATGGCTTTCAGCAACTACAACTTTAAAGCAAGTTAAAGAAACATTTATGGTACATAACAAACTTCAAAAAACTGTTACCTTTTAGTTAGTGTGAAGAAGTGAAATCGGTTCAAAAGTGCTCACAATGTTGGCACTAGCCAAACCAGCAGAGTATTGTCAGCCACTAGAGGAGGTTTGATGCAGAAAAAACATCAGCAGCAGCAGCAGGAGCAGGAGGAGGAGGAGAAAGACGTCCCAAAAACAACCTCCCGATCATCACTTCTATCAGTTTAAAAAGAACGGCTCATTTTCTCGTGTAAAAGCAGCAGGTGTCCAGTAACAGCACTGGCATTGTTTAACATGGCAGTTGTTTCAACTGCTTCAGATAGAAAGCGCTTTGCATAAGAAGATATACAGCACGCAAGGCAAAGGTCCAAAGACTATCTTGTCATTGTAAAGTGATAAAGGTCATTTGGATGCTCTGTGCATGCAGTTTTAAACCACACTTTAAGCAGAAGTGCATTTCACGTCCCTCATTCATTTCCTCCTGTATTTTGTAATTTAAGCAACTTACTTGTGCTGCACTCATTTTTTCTCTTTGATCATGAAGATGTGCTGATAACCTTTTAACAGAAGCCACTGCTGACAAAGCAGAGAATTTGTGATCGTCTATGACGGCAGTGCTACATTAAGAACCACAAATGATGTTCTGGGGAATTTGAATGAACAAACGGCACTAAACATGAGCTACTGCTGTTATGTACAGACACGTTTTAGGATTCGAGTCACCAATGTACTTAAGAACTCAAACGCACTTATGAAATAAACAACTGAGATTGAAGTCAACTTTAAATATGATGAAGGCTTAACGATAATGTAAATACACCTTAAATTTTTGAGCTACATTTCCTGATAAACAACATTCCGGTAGAAAGTAAATCTGCCAAGGAGTGCGTGGAAAAGCAGTGTGATTTATAACTTTAGCACCAAGTGCTTTGGCTACAATCTGGGCTTGTGGCAACAAGAGTCACCTTTGTCGTCGATTTAAATAAATAAAGACACATTTAATAATTCTTCAAACATGTCAGTTGTTAAATGTTCAGAGAAGTACATAATTTTTCAAAAAAAAAAAAAAAAAAAAAAGAACATCTGATGTACAACATAATTTTTTCAGGAATATTAGTAACAAAAAAATAAAAAACAAGTCCAAAAAACGGCAACGTTGCCCAGGAAGAACGTAGTAAGTGAGACATATTCATAACAATCATATCCTAAAAACCCAGTAATGCTTAAACACCAACAAATTTATATAATACAAATTCTAAATAAAATCCTTTTATCACACAAAATAGAGACGCTCTTTGAGAAAGGCCACAAAGACAGGGTTCAAATCTGCCAAATACATGATTCAATTTGATCTTAAACCCTGTTTCCCTGTACGGCAATGAGGAAAAGTTGCTCTAAAAGAAACAAAACAATAAATATCCATGACACACTGAACCCGGCACATTTGCAAACTATTGTAGATGAATTTAGAGGTATGTTTCATGTCAACTCCTAAACATCCTTCATGGATCCTCGCATGCTTAAAAACAAACTAAAATGAAACAACGCAGGGAAAGCATCTGCGCTGTTTCAGGAAATGCAGTGCACCAATTAAATACTAAAAAAAATGGAAGAGTTTAAAACGTAGTAACATAAAACACCAGGGGATGTCAGGCTTTCCGCTTGATGGTGGAGTGGTTTTCCTCAGCAGTACAGTGTGGATTTATTTATGGCTCTGGATGATCTTTATCAGACTCCTCCTTCAGTTTCTGTTCCTGCATTCGAGAACGTGTCGAGCCTAAAGAGACAACAACAAAACATTCAAGCAACTTCAGCAATAATCTGGTGTTCAATTATAAATATTGACTTGTACATCTTCACTTCTGTATTCTGGCATGATTGTATCAGATTGTAAATAGCAAGATTGAAAAAAATTATGGGATGCTTTTTATTATGATGCATTCAAAAACTTTCAGATCAGTAGTCTTCATGCATAATGAATGGCAATGTTTAATATATTTCAGAACATTAAATATTAACAATGATTGAAATGCTGATTGTTCAATGGTTAAAATGCACAACTACTTTTGCTTTACCATTTATAATGAAGTAAATGTATTACCACCGGTGAGCAGAACTACTTTAAGGGCAAAATTTACAACAGGGGGCATACATTTATTTTTTTATAACAAAACCTTGTTAAACAGTTACACTTACAGAACTAGTTGCATTTTTAGCTGTTGTACTGTGACTATGATCATTTCTGTTGATTTGCAATTAGGGCTCCACAATATATTGTTTCAGCATTGATATCGCATTGTGTGCATTCGCAAAAGTCACATCGCAGCATCTGGAATGTGGAGTTGGGATTACTATTATTGTTGATCAGCAATGAAGAATGTTCAGCGTTTACATTTTACATTACATTTGATTGTTCGATAGAGGCAGGACAAAATAGTGATATGCATAATGTGGCGTTTCTAGTAATGGCGGATTGAGCATATATCAGTGTTGCAATTCTAAGAAATATGTGTGCTGAAATACATCTTATAACTTCTTGATGCATTTTATATATATATATATATATATATATATATATATATATATATATATATATATATACAGTGCTCGGGACATATAAGTACACCCCTCACAAATCTCTTTTTTAAATTCATATTTTTAATAGGAAGCTATACAATGTCATATTTGTGCATATACAGCAGATTAGTCAAATCTGAAGCTAATCTAACAAAATAACTTACGATATCTGCCAAAAAATTAGTACACCCAAATTTATGTTATAAAAAATTATGTAAAAAAAGAGGAAAATCTAAGAGAAGCAAAAAAAAAAAAAATGTAACAATTTAGTTGAAATTTTGTAGGTAGTAATTTTTTTGCAATATTTAGCTTAAATTAAATTGAGTTTAGTATTATGTTTCAATTTTAAAATATGTTTGGTGACTAAAACATTATTTGAATAAATATATCTGTTAAATAAATCTGTTTTGTTTAAATGCACCAAAATACATTACCTAAATTCACTGAGAAATAGATACAAATATTTATTTTCAAAATGGGGTGTCCTCCATTAATTCGATATCTCAGTGCATTGACGAAGCATTTTACTTAGCAACACTATAACTATTGTATTAAAATGTATCATTTATAAATATATTTATATATTATTTGTAATACAATTTTGTCCTTTACTACGAGCAGTCATATATATGAACTGTACCTTTAATATTACCCCTTCAAAGAAAGCATTTTTTGAATGTATAGAACAAAACTCAAGTACACACACAGAACAACATGAGCATTTATGGCAAATAAACTAATGCAAACATTATCCTGCTTGCTTTTTGAGCATTGTTGTGCTATTCTTAAACACCTATAAGTGATCACACACTCAACAGAAAAGGCTGTGATTGGCTCCAACCGTCTATTCAGCCAGACACTGATGTTAAACGGCCGCGCCAATCAGCTGATCCATTAAAGACAGGCTTGCTCGGCAGACACTCTCGTGTCTGGATCCACAAGTAACGTCACTGTTGTAACAGCCGAGAGAGGAGATAAAACGTTACCTCACGAACACTCTAGCAGGTCAAAGGGGCCACAGAGAGTGAGAGAGAGTTTACAGCTTTCATTTTTTTCCTACCTGGGTTCTGATGTACTTCACTGTCAGTAAAATACAGTCCAGCAAACTCACAAGCAGTGAATTGTGCACAGTTATCTGCTTTTTAAGTAGTTGGAGCATTTTAATTACTTGCGGTCTCCTCCCTCGCCATAGAAACAATTAATTTTGACAGCCCTAATATATATATATATATATATATATATGTATAATACAATGGCATCAAATAATAATAATACAAATAAAAATAATGATAATTGTCCTTTAAATATGCTAACTCCAGACTACCATTCTACTAAACATGATTTGCTCTATTTAGCTTTTTAGTGTTAAACCACAATCTGATAAAAAAAAAGCTGCCATGTAAAGAAAAGAGGAAGTGTGACAGGTTTGAGTTTCTGTGGTTAAGGGGAAATCTAGCTCATAGTTCAGACAAAAAACAGGTGACAAAGCTAGGAGGAAACTTACTCATCTCAGCCAGCTTCTGGATAAGTGCCGACTCGCCACTGGATTTGCTAAAACACAACAAAGAGTCTCAATGATTCACTAGAATTACACTCAGAGAAATTCAGACTAAACTGAACATGACTCCCACCTTCCGTCTGCTTCATCTTGTCCATCCATGTCAAAGCGCAGCCTCTTCAGGGGTTTGGGGGCTGAGCCTCCGTCTAGACTTCTCTTGAGTGACCAGTCAGAGCTGCTCACCATCTGATTGATCTTCTGAAATTTGTCTGCCGACTGTTGAGATGAAGAGAGGCATTTTTATAGTAAAGCCCACACCAAGAAGGATAGCTACAGAGATTTTATATAATTATAAAGAGATCACTTCAAATAGTATAGCATTAGCTTCAACACCAATGCATGATGACATTTTTATGTGCTTCTGTTTTTCCGTCTGGTGCCTTAAATGCTTAAGGTCTGTGTAAAATCAAAATTGACAATGTTCATCTTGCATTGTTATTCTTACAGTGAACAATTATTCTGCTTAAGTTAATACACTGCAAAAAAGTTTGTTTTTGTAATCTTCAATCAAAATCCATTTGCTTCGGCATTGGGAGTGGTGCTCCTTCTCCGATGTTGTTAGTTTGACAGCTTTAACTACAATATTCTTAATCATGCCCCTCTTACCGCTAGTTTGCTATGAGGGAATGATGTGCCAAAAGAACCTCCCCCCACTCAATAGTCTGTTTTAGTTAGAATATTAAAAGTATAAACAACATCCGGTTCATACAGACTTTAAAGCAGGAAGAATTCTGAGTTTTTAAATAATTAATGTCAATATTAATAAAACAATTGTAATAAAAAAGGGACATAATACGCTAATGTTTTCCCAAAATGTAAATGTATAGACAACACGAGTTATACTTATATTAGTTATACATCAAAAGTTAAAAACACAGTTTGTACTAATCTAAATTACTAATTAATTAAACAAAATATAGCTATAAAATTAAAGTTTCCAAACACTACACTATGGAAACCTTTACTGTACATTCTGTTTCTGTTAAACTGATCAAAACGAAGTGAGTAAAGAATATCTTCTGATGGGCAAAATAAATTAACCAAATCAAATCAAACAGAAAAGTCATTGTCATTTCCCACGGACAGATGCTTGTTTTAGGCTTAAACTCACTTATTTTGTTAAATTAGTCAGAAAAGATGATTTAATCTCTTAATTTTGCATCTTAAACAAATGTTTCTTAATTGAAGGATGTTTACATATTTTAATGAAAAACTAAATAAAGATACTTATTTTTTGAGAGCACACAGAATATCAGAATTTTATGTATTAAAGTACTAAATTTGAGATTTTTATAATCGGAAAAAACCCTGATTTTATGGTCATGGTAAAACTTAGTTTTTCTTCCATTAAATATTTATTATTGTTAAAATAATTCCTATCATTGATGTAAATGGGTCTTAACACATTTAAAATAGTTTTAAAAAAATGCACTAACCCCAAAGGATTCGCCAATGGATATGAGAATTCTGTCCAGGATGCCATAAAAGAAAAGATACAGCGTAATTAATAAAAGCACAAACTGAAGATGCAGTTAAAATACCAGCTAAATAACTGTTTAACCCTTGTGCACTGTTCAAATTTACTACCTTTTGTTATGTTAGGGATGAAAACAAAAAAGTCAGCCGGTGCATAAATACAGTCTTTGTTTTTGTTTACTCCATGTAGTTCCGAGAGCTGAGATGCATATTTAGATTTTTTCAGACGCATTAAGGTAAATGTGCAAAGGCCACTCTCACAGACACATACACACACTTTAATTTGCTGTTGTACTCCATATAAAATCCAGAAACTAAAAAGTTTTTTTGCACAGGCCTACTGAAAGGGTTAATGGTGCCAACTAATTATAAAAAGTACAAAATGTACCTCTTCCCAACAGGGAAAACCACAAACAATCAAAAATGCATGATTATATGGTGTCATAGTTTTGTAATCAAAAAATGTGGTTAGATTTGAGATCAATGGGGCAAAAACAGCCACCAACAGTAAATTAGGGAGAAAAAAAAAATATATATATATATATTATGCTGTACAAAAACTAACAATGCATCAAAGCCAATGTTGTTACTAATCTTTCACATGTCCAAGACTTTGATAAAAGGCAAAAAAAAAATCCAGTCCACAATTACTTTTTTGTATTGAAAACACATTATTTAGTGTGTTTTTTCACCAAATCAGTGACATCATTTATAAATTTGGCAATTAAAGAGTTAAAATCCTACAGTTGTCTAAGCACTTTAGTTGTTTTGATCAGGACTGAGGTTGATTTATAGATTTATGTTAAAATATTTGAAAAAAATATTTATCTGATGCATTTTTACAGCAGTTTAATTTAGTGGATGTTTTCATCTTGAACATAACAAAAAAGGGTGGTAAATTTGCCCTAAGTGTATTGTCGAGTAAAAAAAAAATTCAAAGCATTTTCCCAAAACATGTGTTAAAATAAGATTTGTCAGCAAAAGTCATTCCTCTAGCTGAAACACCGAAAAAGTTATGGCCAAATTAAGACTCAAAATCACCCCAGGGTGGATGAAAACATCCCCAACAGTACATAAGGGTTAATCTCACTAATCAAAATAAAATACTACTGCAGAATACTCCGTATTCTTACTTAAAAAACCCCATCTGATTTGGCATATGTCCAAAATAGATATAAAATCTCTTTAATGTGATGACGAATGTGCACACTGACCTGCTCCGCGGGGTCATGACCAGAGGAGACACACGGCTGCTTTTCAAAGGAGACACGTAAACATTATTGCTGCCAGGAACCCGAAGGGGGGAGTTTTTATACGGGCTGCAGGGGATGTGGGGAATGGGAGACAGAGGCGGTGGCTAAAACACAAAAACAAACATCCTTAAATCGACCAAAACAAACACTTCATCACTTTCAACATGCCTTCTAGCCGCCAGAGGGCAAAATAACACAAGTAGAGGTTTGAAAGAGTCTCACCCGAGGAGAGGAATACTGTAGAATGTTAGTCTTCAGCTTCTGCATGAACACCAGGTTGTAGAAGACGATGATGGAGTCGTACTGACCCTCTCTGATCAGCACACGCTTAAATGTCTGACACATGCAGAGAAATTAAAGAGAGAGAAGTGTTTGTTCAAATCACTTTGGAGTCAACTGGTCAAATGTTATTAATTGTTTCTAAAATAAATCTGTATATTGAAATAATACATACACACACACACACACACACACACACACACACACACACACATATATATATATATATATA
>CAIGQZ010032312.1:6069454-6118601 GCA_903798205.1 Danio tinwini | reverse complement strand
AAAAAAAACTATTAACTAGTTGTGTATTAGCATGCATGTTATTGAGATATTGGCTTCTTATTAGTAATTATAAAGCACATGTTCTGTATGATCTTGTTCTCTATCCCTAATCTTACTCAATACCTAATCTACCTTAATAACTATTAATAAAGAGCAAATTAGGAGTTTACTAAAGCAAAATGGTTTGCTAAGAGCAAAAACTGAACCTTAAAATATAGTGACCAAAAATTCTTTCCAAGTGTAACAACGTATATTGCAATATATAATCACAGAAAAACAAAATATCGCAATGTCAGATTTTTCCAATATCATACAGCCCCATTGTCATAAGGAATCTGCTGACATTTTTTGCTATTTCTGTGCAGAATTTTGTAAAAAATCTGTGGATTTATGGAGAATGATTTTTGGAGTGTCATAACTTAATATATGAAATAAAAAATAATACCTTTTTAACTTTTATTTAATGTTTACAATGCAAATCCAGTTAGATACACTTATTTGGTAAACAAAGCAAGTCTCTCATATAATATATCTACCAAAAGACAGAAAACATTACAAACTGCATTGTAAATAAATCATAAGAAGATTTTTATATTAGACAGTAATATTACTGAAATTAATAAAAAAAATTAGCAAATTTAAATGTACACAAGTTAATAAATAGACTCAATGATGGGCTAAAGATCTGCCGATTTCTGCACGTGCAGATTTCATGTGGGTCTAGTCATAAGCAAAGTTTATTTTTACACAGAGTATTTTAAAGAAATTCTCAACAAAAAATAAATGACACAAAAGTTTCCTTCATTTATTTATTTATTTATTTTCTGGTGCAAACAATAAGCGCAAGCACAATTAAAAGGCTCTCTTATGTGTAAGTCTTGCTACAAGCAAGATACACAAATAAAAGATAAATCTAAAACTGGAATCAAGATATTTGGCATGCAAAATCTAATAGTGACATGAATTCAAAATGTCAAATGTTTCCCACCATCACACACATTATTAGCAAATGACGCTGACTATACCTTTGTGGTCGGCCTCATTTTAGAGATGACTTTGTCTTAACCACAACCACATGCTATTTCCGAAGAGTGGCCAGACCTGCGAGCAATTGTTAACAACGTCAAGTTTCCAGAAGAGATTTTGGTTCCCTGTTCTGCTTGTTCTGCAAACACGCCATTTCATTCTCACAGAAAGGTTCCCTGAATCAGCATTAATCCTGTAGTTCTGCAATACACTCAACTACGACTACTCTGACTTTAAATTACACTGGAGCTGTAGTGGAAAAGTTCAGTTACAGGCCTTATAATATAACAGAAGTCATTTTAATACATGACATACATTCTTATATTTCCGAATCAATGCATTCTCTGGTAAATTAAAACCAATAGTAAAAACATAATCATTTCCTAATAATCCAATGATAGTCAATTTAAATGCAGAAATCATTTAGTAACTATAGGGAATTTAAACCCTTATAGATTTGTCCAAATGAATGTAACAATAATCAGTAACACTTTAGTTCAAGTATCAATTCTTAATATTAACTAGAAGCTTATTACCTGCCTATTATCAAAGACTATAGAATACACAAGACGTGTTACTCATATACTTTTGAATGGGAAAAAAGGTAACGATTAGTACAGGATATCTGTACGGATACTAGTACAGGAGCCAATCATCGATCAGTTTAGACTGACGATTCTCCGGGAGAGAAGCTCAGACCAGACTGCCTTTACAACAGTTTTTGTGGTCAACAAACACGCTGGAAGCTCAGCGAATACTTGCTTCACAGACATAAGACATATATCCACATAAAGCTTGAAATATGTGCTTTTAAATTAACCAAGTGCACTTGGTTCATTTAAAAGTTTTTTGGTTTTCTCATCTGTATGAAACGAACACGAGGTGCAGTCCGTCCTGTCAAATCCACATCACATGACAGAGACTACTTGAACGGCCCACAAACTTGTAAACAAAAAGTGGCTGTCATTTCTGGAGGAGATTCGCAATCAAGACCAAGTAGTGGATTACTTCAGAAGAGCAGCGCAATCAGACGATCATTATCCAGAGGATGATCATGTGTAACATGACCATGAATGAGGTTGAAGTTGGGATCTCGTTTCTTTCGAGTGCACATGCGCATTAGCTTGGGCACCCAGGGAAATTTAGTTTGATTTAAAAGTTTAGAAACGAAACTTATGAGACAGATGTTGTCTAATTTTATTGCTGATTCCAAATATGTATTTTAATCATAATCTTGGCAAACAGTTTTGGAGAATTTGATGTTTCCCTATTCAGATCCCCAAGCATACTGCCCGAGAAGCGTTTCAAAGATGGCCACCGAGTGAAATGACTTGCCTTAAAGGGACGTTGCTATTATTAAGATATTGGCTGTTTATTAGCACATATAAAGTACATACTCTCTCTGTATGATCTTATTCGTATGCCTAATCCAACCTAGTAGGGCTGCACAATATATTATTTCAGCATTGATATCGCAACGTGCATATCCGCAATACTCACATTACTGGATCAACAATGTCAGTTTAATTTAAGTTCATCCATTAAATGCGTAATATGGTTGACCAGAAACCATATGTGGAGTCATTATGAAGTTTAACCATAATAAAGTGCACACTTTTCATGTGCTTGTTTGCTTTGATTTTAAGACTATGAGATTTCAAGTGCGTTTAAACCATTTGTATAAGAATTTGTGACATTTGTAGTTTTATCAAAGACTATTTGTAGTTATTTTTATACAATGGAGACTATGCAGTGTTATTTATTTACATCTTTATTTTTATTTCTGTACATGAATACAGTTAGAGGCAGCATGGTGGCTCAGGGGTTAGCATTGCCACCTCATAGTAAGAAGGTCGCTGGTTCAAGTCCCGGCTTGGCCAGTTGGCATTTCTGTGTGGAGTTTGCATGTTCTCCCCATGTTTGCGTGTGTTTCCTCCAGGTGCTCCAGTTTCCCCCACAGTCCAAAGACATGCGCTATAAGTGAATTGGATAAACTAAACTGGCTGTGGTGTATGAGTGTGTATGAATGTGAGAGTGTATGGGTGTTTCCTTGTACTGCGTTGCCGCTGGAAGTGCATCCGCTGTGTAAAACATATGCTGAATAAGTTGGCGGTTTATTCTGCTGTGGCGACCCCTGATAAAAAAGAAACTAAGCCGAAGAAAAATTAATAAATGAATGAATACAGTTAGACTCTTCAGAAAATCTGCTTGATTTATGCAGAATATCTATGCTACAAGGCGACGCCAAATTATTGGAAATAATTCAAGTATATTATAATATTCAAGTCCTCTCGTGAAATTATATTCATATTGCAATATATAATCGCAAAAAAACAAAACATTGCAATGTCAGTTTTCATTGCGCAGCCGTACTACCTAATACCTAAACCCAACTACTACCTTAATAACTATTATTGAGCCAAAACCTAAATTATGAGCTCATTTAACTAAAAGTCATAGTCAATGTTTATTAATAGTACGAATTGTACCATAAAATAAAGTGTGATCCAAAAACCAACATAAAGATCTTGTACAGTTTGCTTTTCCATGCACTGGTTATGCAATAACCTCCTATGTTAGGGCCCATTTTAATTTTAGACATTGCAGTTGCGTGTCAAGCGTTCTGAGAAGTGATTTAAAAAACATTATTTCCTTAATTTGAGCTAACCCTAGTTTCGAGTGTGAACTATAGTAGAATAGTTGATTGTTTCCTTTTAAACAGGAAGACTTACAGATCAGCAGCAGTGTGGTTGTGATGGAGGGGCTGGTTGAGTGTTGCAGGTGGCTCTGGTTGTTCACCAGGTCCTTCCTCGCGGGACTGTTTGAGCAGGTCAAACAGCGGAGAGTCCTGGAAAAAAGACGAGACAGGGAATTACATCACTGACCAATACTGAGAATGTCTCTGGCTTCAAAAAAAAAGGGAAGCGTTAAGGAGAAGACAATGCATACTACAGTGATTAAGGCTCTGTCTGTCATGTCATTTGAACACGATTACATTTTAATTCAAATGAAACACTTTCTTATTTACACTCGCAACCTTGAGATTTGGCCTGGGTGTAAATTAAGACAAAATTACCATGTGCATGGGGCAGACATGTTTTATAACTAAAGGCATCTAGTAATAAAAATTAATGCTTCAGTTTTGTGATGTGATAATTCGTTCATCAAAAGGTTGATCATATTTTAAGAGGAAAAACGGTTTACTTCTCTATAACAGGCTTTTTGATTCAACAAACATCAAATGAACTCTCGACACTCCCTTGGTTTACAAGCTTAGGGTTTGCACACGGTGTTGTACGAGTGAGGTCACGTCGAGCTGAATGTGTGAACTTTGGACTGACAATCCCTCTTTGTGCCCAAGAATCAATGAGCAATGTGCTATTACATAAAACACCTTATAATCAGAAGGGAAACCACACACACAGACACACACAAACATTTAGTAATTTCTAAATTTTCTATCCTATTAAGGACTGTAAAAGTTATACATTTGTATAGACTTGACATAAATATAAGTAATGGATTATTAACATTCTGCAATACTGACAAACATATAACAAACACATAATAATCCAATGATAGTCAATGTAAATGCCGAAATCATTCAGTTACTAAAGGGAAATTTAATGATTTATAGATTTGTCCAAATGAATGTAACAGTAACTAGTAACACTTTAGTTTAGGTAGCAATTCTCAACATTAAAAAGTGGCTTATTGTTACATATTATTAAAATATTGGATGTTTATTGACATGTATAATGTATATTCAGTATGATCTTCATTATGTAATGATTCTTAATCCTAACTAAAGGAATACATTTGTATAGAATTGACATGAAAAGAAGTGATGGACTATTAACATATCTTTTGAGATTTCCCCTATCCCCAATAACAATATTTATTTATTGTTATTAATATATTAATAAGGTTAATTATGTTATTTAACATTTATCAAATATATTCATTTTGTTAAGTGTGTTTTTGTGCGTGTACCTAGGCTAGTTTTGGCCAGTGATATTTGCTTTGACAGCTTTTGAACTCACAAGATACTTTGCCTTGTTTTTGTGTTAGGTATGTGTTAACAACTGTCATACTTGTATCACAATATAGGTTATTATAATGCATATTATTACAATATTTTTGCAGACTCCTAGTAATATGAACTGCATATACTTAAGTTGTCAGCCTCATGATCAGAATCAGTAGTTAAAACACTCAAAAACTACTTCATTTGGAATCTTAAATAGACATGGGCCGGTATAAGATTCTGACGGTTATGTTAACCTTGGATAAAAAATATCATGGTTTTACAGTATTGTGATTACTGCTCTAAATTAGTTATTTTTAAATGTCTGGGTTAAAAACTACCTATTTCCCCCCTTTGAACACAATATATTTTTAGGAAACATTTATAATATTTTGGAGCAGTAAACATGTCAGGCAAAATCATTCAAACAAATCATTGACTTCTGCTGTATTCATTAGCTTAAAAAACACAGATTTCTTTACAAGACATAAAAAACACACACACAAAACCCTTACATATGCCTTAGGAATGGTATAAAAGAAGGTTTTAGCAGTTTTAAAACCTTGACTTTTCCAATCTGCGGTAAACCTTGAAACCAGTTATTGTCCCATCACAAATAATATATATTTTTAAGAGTTTTGCACAAACTAATTGCATTAACTAATGTATTTTAAAGTTTAATTGGCACTAATCTTGGGTCTAGACATAATCTAAAACCAACAGAAACCAACATTTTATCTGACATCAGTAATATATTAAACGTAATATATTATATTGCATTCAGAAAGATGCACCTTAACGAAAAAGCGTGTGAACTGTATAGGCAACTCATTCTAAAAGCTCAGCAATTGCATCAGAGAAGAATAAGGGAGTCATAGATGGACAATTTACAGATGGGAGGAGCTTTAACTACAGCCCCACCCTTTTTTCTGCCTTCCAGCCCTTCACAATCAGCAAATCTCACTGTGTACACTGGAGACTGAACGGCAGAGTTGGATACCAATAGCCTCACAAAGCTACTACATAGTGACACAGGTCTCAGAGACAAAGACCACAATCTAGCCCACCACAAAACAAAGTAAAGGGAAGCAGAGGAAAGGAACAAGAAACTGAAAACCAGGCCAGTTGACGAAAACGTCACATCGCATTTCTTTTGTGGTGAAAACCTTCAGGCTATGGATCAACTTTCACAAAGGATTCAAGATTGAGGACATTATAGTGTTACAAATCTTCTAAGCACTTTGGAACAGAGAAGATGGAGCGTAAACATCTAAAAACCAACTTCCTGTGCTGGTAGCAAGGCAGCTATTGAGTAAACCACTCATGCAAAGCATCCAGCATACCTTACTGAGAAGGCAAGCTGATGTGGTTCACTCATGCAGATGTTTATATGTGAGCACTTGCTGTACTTTGAGTAGGATTACGCAACATCTGAACGGTAAGACACCGTGTAATGTATACACACTGGATTTGTATACTTCTTTATGGATCTTCTGAGGTTTGACAGATACACTCACTCATTTTAAGCCAAAGGAATCATTGATGATGACTGAGAGTAACAACTGCACAAACGATAGCTTCAAATATGTGTTATACAGCTCTGTTTTCAGTATTGTCTTCATCCTCGGGCTGCTCTTCAACATGGTGGCCATGTACATTTTTGTTTGCAGACTGAAAATGCGCAATGAGACTACAACCTACATGCTGAACCTCGTGGTCTCAGACTCCCTTTTCGTTGTTAGTTTACCTTTCAGGGCATTTTACTTCATCAACCGCCAATGGCCTTTTGGTGATGCTCTCTGCAAAATCTCAGTGACATTGTTCTACACCAACATGTACGGCAGCATCCTCTTCCTCACGTGCATTAGCGTTGACCGATTCCTAGCAATCGTTTACCCTTTTGCATCACGGACACTGAGGACCAAGCGTAACGCCAAAATAGCCTGCGGTGTAATCTGGGTGGTTCTTCTGTCAGGAGGTCTCACCGCAGGATTCGTGATGGACATCACTTCAGATAAAAACGAGACGTACTGTTTTGAAAACTACTCCAAATCGCAGTGGAAGTCCCAGGTTTCAAAAGTTGTGGTGTTTATGGAGACGGTGGGCTTCCTGATTCCACTAATGATCAACTTTATCTGCTCCGTGAAGGTCTTGCAGACTTTACGACACCCTGAGAGCATCAGTCGAGGAGGGCAGCTCAACAAAGCTAAGATCTTACGCATGATCGTGGTGCACTTGCTAATCTTCTGTTTTTGCTTTATCCCATTCAATGTCAATCTGGTCTTCTACACCCTTGTCCGAAGTGAGGTTATACAGAACTGCACTGTGGAAACGGTGGTCCGGACAATTTATCCAATCGCATTTTGCATTGCGGTGACTAACTGTTGCTTTGACCCAGTGATCTATTATTTCACCTCAGAGACCATTCAGAATTCAATGAAACGGAAATCTTACGGTGTACACAAAAACACGCTAAACAACACTATTGACACCAGGGATTACAACGGAAGGGGGACAATTGATAGAATCACATCTCTTAAAGCTAAATTCATGATTGAAGAGTCTACAATATGAGCAGAGATCAGGTAGCAAATAGGTTTTATACAATTTTTTATCAGGTTCCTCTGACATTTAGAGATTTGTTTTGGACAGGATATAGCAGACTGATTACTATCTGAAAACTGCTGAAGTTGAAAGAATAAAGTCTGGGTATATATAGAATGAGTGTTTGTTTACAGCACAAACTCAGCAACTGTTTGCTTGAATGGATTATTGATATTATAACTGCATACAAATCGCATATGACTATGGGCTGAAAAAGAAAATAAAAATGAGTATTTCTAAACTAAGTGTTAAAGTTAGTAGTAAGTTAGTAAAGATAATAGGACAATAAATTAAATGAGCCTCACACCTGCTTGCGTGTTCTAACATGTGTGAGAAAAGTTAAAATGGTAGCACTTGTCACTGAAATTACATTTATTAACATTAGTTTTAGACTTTTTTATACTGTATTTTTTTACTGCATTAGATTATCTAGATCATAATGTAAGTCTATAATAACAATAGAGTAATTATATAAACATACTATTAATACATGTTAATTCATGTCTGTTCATCCTAATGTCAATTAAAATAACTATTTTTTGAAGGCACCTACTGAAATGTCATACAGTGCTCAGCATAATTGAGCACACCCCATTTTGAAAATGAATTTGATCCATTTCTCAGTGAATATAGGCAATGTATTTTGGTGCATTTAAACAAAACAGATTCATTAAACAGATATTTATTCAAATAATATTTTAGTCACCAAACATGTTAAGAAATTGAAAGATAATACAATTAAACTCAAGCTTAATATTGCAAAAATAAATAAATAAATTACAACCTACAAAATTTCAACTAAATATTTAAATTATTTTGCTTCTCTTGGTTTGTCCTCTTTTTAAAATTTGTATTTAATATTTTAATATAACATATACATTTGGGTGTACTTGTTTTTAGACTGTTATCGTAAGTTATTTTGTTAGATAAGCTCCAGATTTGACTTCAGTACTGACTAATCTCATGTATATGTACAAATATAATATTGTATAGCTTCCTATTAAAAATATGAATTTAAAAGAGAGATTTGTGAGTGGTGTACAGCTGAGCACTGTAATTAGGATAATGATTCAGTTGCATATGAAAACACTCTATTCATGGATTACAGTACAGCAAATCCGCTGCTTCACTCATTTGCCAGCAAGAAGTTTGTGTTAATTGAAGAAATGTTCAAGTGAATATTCATTGTAATATGTAGAAACTGACATTAACCAAGATAAATAAATGTTGTAAGACTACCTATTTATAATGTTAACCTAGAAATTGTTACCATCTAAATCTGAATCCATTTTTGTTTGACCATTAGAACTGCCAGTCAATTGTAACACAAAGGTTCCCATAAAATGTTTCCACATGCCTTTCTATGTTTATTCCTGGGATATTTAAACTGCTAACATTGTTTTCCGAGCCAAGATCTGATTAAGATAAACAAATTCCATTATATCTGCTCAGATGATAAACAGTAAGCGGAAAAGGGAGTGACCATAGAGAAAGATGACATCAAGTCTAGAGATTATATCTGGGTTTGTCTTTGTGAGAAATTAAGCTGTTGATGAACAGTTCTGCAGGGTGTGCCCCAGGATTTTCGTTTTTTTTTTTTTGTTTGGGATGTAACATATCAACTGAAAATAAGATCCTCTTTTTAAAATATCTTTTGAAATTCAGTTTTAAATACATACCATGAAAAAAAACTGAGTGACCTTAAACAAAAAAGTGCAAGGCTACATTTCTGGATTGCTAAACAGGACTGAACGAGCCCTGCTCCTTCATTAGCACTGCATTCTTTGGGTAAGCACATGCCTGAAGGACATGCTCCTAACACTCACAAACCATACCTCTAAAGGGCATTTTCAAACAGCACATATGCTTCACATAGAATATTACTGCCTCTTCTGTATATACATTTTCCCCACAAACATAAGGCAGAGCTCAACTGGAATGAGCTGGTGAAACACTGGATAAACAGTATGTTTTTTTTTAAGTAACTTTAAATAAAAATTAGCCTGTCCCAATAAGTGCACTTGGCAGTTTTGCACTGACATGTATTACCTGTATTGCGTGCATGTTTGTTTGTTTATTTGCATTTATTGTCCTCCTTGGAGGAAAAGTTTTGCAGCAATGAGTCACATACACACAAACACTACGCAAACCTTAAAGATTCTAAATTAAAAGGATCAGACATTTTACATATTACCAATTCACCAAATGAATAGCCACTGAAACAAAATTTCTTAAAATGTTTTGTTCTACAATCAGTTCTGAATTGGCATCATGGCAGCAATTGAAATTCTTTCTTTGGGTGATTAAAGTTCATTAAAATTAATTGAACTTTCTATAAAACCTGATAAAATACATCCTGTAAAAACCTTTAAGTGGTCATTAAAGAATTAGTTCACAGTAATGTTTATTATGTTATTAATTACACACCCTCATGTCATCCCCTGAGAGCTTTGTTTATCTTCAGAACAGAAATGAAGAGATTTTAGATGAAATCTGAGACAAGGTTCCCGAGACTTTCAAAGTCCAAAAAAGGAACCAAAAACTGTCAAACCTTTTGATGTGACTTCAGTGGTTTAACTGCAATCACACAAAGCTCCGAGAACACTTTAGTGTGGCAAAACAAAACTGTAAATATAATTTAGTCTGGCTATATCTTATCTCCTGTGTCAGAGTGCGCATTTTCTATGGGCAGTATGATGTATTGCCGGAGTCAGCAGTGCAGCATGCAGCCATTTTATTTCCCATAGTAAACATGCACCCTGATCTGACACAGTAGACACAGGTGAACAAAGTTGCTTTCATAATTTTTTGGCATACAAAAGTGTTCTTGGAGCTGTTTACTTACTGATGAAGCATATGAATTGTTTTGACAGAATATTTGGCTGTTTTCTAGACTTTGAGGTACCTTGCTGTCTAAGTAGGATAAGAGAGCTATTGAATTTCATCTAAAATATATCAGGACTGGAATGGCATAAGGGTGAGTAATTAACAACAGAATTTTTATTTTTAGGTGAACTAACCCTTTGAGACTACAAGTCTACACAGAACTTTTTAATAACCAATAGGCCACTCAACATGGTGTCCTTGCACGTGATTTAGAGCTTTATTTACATATTTCCATCATTTAATACATTCCACTTTTAAATAAATTTTCCAACATATCTGTTCAGAACTCCCCATCACTGTGGTGTTTTAAGTGTTTACAAAATACAAAATAAAACTACTTCTCAATTGACATGTGAAATATGTTACATTTAACACAAAATATATGTGATATCAAAATAAATTAACTACAATAGCAATTTCTTCGACTTGTGTGAGTTACTGAGCATGATAAAAGATTGGAAATGCTTAACCTCAAAATCATGTCAATACCACAAGTGTGGGCATTAAGACAGGACACTTGTTTCTTAATATTATAATTATAACTATGTGAAAATTGAAGAGATTTCTTGAAAATCCTCTAGATTTTTGAAATTTCTCTGGATCTACGATTAATCACTAGTTATTTGTTTGAGAAAATCATTGCTTTTTGTTTTGTTTTTTAAATTACTGATGACATTCCTTCAAAATCTAATTAAATAAACACGTTATTTAAAGCATTGCATAAAGTAAAAAGATGCCATGCCTATATACATTTTAGACAACACAGTATTAATGTTTAAACTTCATAACAGTTGAGATATAATTTTCTGTGGAATAACCCAAAACAAATTAAGATACACCATAGGGATGAACAATATATTTAATATATCCATATCGCAATGTGTGTATCCACAAAGGTCACACTGCTGGATTATATAAATTATTAATTCATTCAATTCCTTTTCGGCTTACTCCCTTTAATAATCAGGGGTCGCTACAGCAGAATGAACCGCCAACTTATTCAGCATATGTTTTACGCAGCAGATGATTATAAGATTTATTAAAAGTTAAAAAATTAAGAAATATTTTTTTATTATTTATACAATGATGACTAGGGATGGGTACCGAAACTCTGTACTTTATCGGTGCTACATTATAAAAGACCAAAGTATCAATAAGCTCTGACATTAACAGTTCTGCTATTACTTACAGTAGCATAATTTAACTGACCAACCTTTTCTAATTTGTCATATTTGATATTCGTCTGCACAGTTGGCAATCTCACATGAGAAATGCTTGTGTTTCCGGCGAACGCGTCAAGAATAAAAGCCTTCACAGTTCTCAGCTGTGCGCGCACTCAGCGGAGGCTCCCGCTAAGCTCACACACATAGCTCGCGACACAGACTCACGTGCACACATAGCTCGTAAGCTTACGGAGTAAACCAAATGGGTTGTATTTCCTGAGTGAATATCAACAATGCCCGTTGCAACAAACGCAGCAAGTTGTTTTTTTGTACACGTGGAAACGCAAGCAATCTGGATAAGTGAAAGTATCTTTCAAAAGTGCATTAACTGCAATGAAAAGTAATGAAACGTTTTTGACTGCCTATAGCTACTAACGGTAATGTTAGATCATCCACATCGTCATGCCAGCAGCCAATCACCTAAATTAGTATAACACTAAGGCTGCGTCTGAAACCACATACTTGCATACTATACACTACGCTAAAATCAGTATGCGAGTCGAGTATTATGTCCGAATTCATAGAATTCGAAAATCAGTTTGCAAGAAGTACCCGGATGACTTACTACTTCCGGCGAGATTCTGAAGTGTGCATCCCATGCACGGTGCGCTATCCCATGATGCCCCGCGAGAGAATTCATGAATGGGAGTAAATCGACGCAACTGACGCAGGTAGGTCACGTGACCATGACAAAATAGCGGATGTAGTACGTCCGAATTCCATTCATATGTCTTACTTTCATACTGTATAGAATTTACTTTTCTAACGGCCGAGTAGTACGTTTAAATTCAAATGCAGTACTTACTGAGTAGTAGCCGGTTTCGGACACAGCCTAATAGTTAAATAAACACACACATTCGGTTACAATGAAAACAGTATTTTTTTCTGCATAGCCTAAATGCTTTTAAATCAGCTGTATTTACAAATATAGTGTATGAATAGCCTAATAATAAACTTTGCTTATTAAGAAATTATAAAAAAACAGCCTATATTTACATTACAAGATGCTCCAATACTGTGTTAAAAACACAGTTAACTTCCAAAACACAGTTAACTCCTTTATGGAAAATCATAAACATTATCTCATAATGTTTTTTTTTTTTTAAAAAAATACATTTAAAGTACCAATAAAAGAACCGTTAACGTACCGAACCAATAAGTGGTATCGAAAAAAGTAGCAATACAGTTAAAACTTTAACGATAACCATCCGTAATAATGACTATGTTATTTTTATATTTGATTGTTCAATTTATGTACTTGAATACTGTTAGACTCCCCCAAAAAACATAAAACGCTATTTATTTATTTATGCTTGTAATTTATTTTAATTTATGCAGATACACTTTAAAGAAAAAGACTTGATCTTCCCAGTCGATCTAAATTCAGGAAATCTTTCCAAAGAGCTATTCAAATCATCTAGTGAAATTATATTCATATCACATCACAATATATATCACGGCAAAACAAAACATTGCAACGTCAGATTTTTCCAATATCGTGCAGCCCTAGTACACTAGCTATACTGCGATATTGAATTATTTGCAGTGAAATAAACTAGACAGATTTCACATGCAACAGGCCACAATTAATATTATTACTATTAGAAAAAACATATTTTGAACAGACTTTATCGCTTTTGCCAAATGTTTAATAATTTTAACAAGAAAATAAAACTAAAATATGCATCATTGTAAAACTAAATCCCATCATGCAGTAAATGAATCAACTTACAACTGATTTTTTTTATTATTCTGTGCACAAGCTTATCTTCTTAAGCTTAAAACATAAATAATTCATCTTCAGGCCCAATGTACAATAACACATTAAATCTAATAAGATCATTAAATTCATTACACCCCCAAATGCCCAAAAAAACTGGACATTTAACCTGATACATCCTGTAAACATTTATGAACTGCCCATATATCTCTCACAGAGTCTGTGGACATGCAGATCTCAGTAACGTTTCCTGTACTGTGGTAAAGACTTGACTATAGTGTAAAACGTGTGGGAAAGTAGAGACTGACAGTGACTTACAAAGCACATTTCTCTGAACTGAAAAACAAGTGAGCGCAAGTTACAAGAGGATCAAGAATGTGGTAAAAAAAATATGGATGGAAAAATGAATTCCATTGTTGGTAAGAGGAGTGAAGTGTTGAAGGCTGACAGAAATATTTAGATTTTTTTTTCTTTTAAAAATGCACACTAAGATTTTTCCTTTACAAAATGAAAATATGTAACAAGCTAGAAAATAAACAACTTTCATGACCTTATAAAACTGATTTTGCTGGAAAGTTATGATAAGGATTTGTAGCTTGACACATTTTTACTAATGTTTTCACTGATGATCTATGCCAATTCCACAAAGCCTCATCTACATTACACAACTTAATCTTGATGACAAATTTGCAGAAACTGCAACAGCAAAACAGAATTTTTCAGATAACCACAGATTCTACAAGATTACAAAAAGCGTTATGCAAAACTCTAAGTAAAAACCTGTGGCGATTTACTGTGAGATTGTCCTCATTAAGCCATGTTAGGCATTTTAGAAATCTAATATATGAATCTGAAATTATTATTATTTTTTTTATAAAAGTATTAGTAAAATGTGATACCTGAATCAATCTAAATGTGCAGTAACTAAAGTGATAAATTGTAAATGTGAAGAAAACAATTACTTTTAATACAAACTGCACCTTTAGTAAAAGGTTAAGGCTTTGTGTGTTTGCACTATTTTTTACTATATTAACAATAAATCACACACCCACATCCAGCTCTGAATAGATATATGGTGCATGCATGCGCACACACATACACACACACACACGTTTATTTATTTAGTGTGACAATATATAGTCTTAATATCTGTTAAAGACACCTTCACTCAAGCTCGACAATGAGCAGAGACTGTTAAACTCAAAAGAGAACACAGAGATCAAATGGATGAGAAAAAGCAAAATGGTGAGATGATCCTTTTTTTAATTATGCAATCTACAATTTAAAGCAATCTATGATTTTCACAGCAAAACAGCAAACAATTTTCAGTTTTTTTTTCTGACAAATAAACTTTTTTTTCTGACTGAATCTTCTATTGTTTGTTAATTTCGGTTAACACAAATCATTTAACTGTATATTAAGCCATTTTTAATTTAACTCAATATAAAAAAAACACTCAAGTTTAGGTTAGTTAGGTATTTAGTTAGGTATTTAGGTTTACTTATGTTTATGTTGTACTATTGCACTATGATGCAATATTGCATCATTATTATTACTATTATTATTATATACTGTTATTATATATTATACTATTATTATTATTATATATTATTAATATTATATATTATTATTATTATTTTATTATTATTATATACTATGTTATTATTATACAGTATATTATTATTATATATTATGTTATTATATATAATATTATTACTATTATGGGCCTCATGGTGGCGCAGTGGATGGCACAATCCCCTTACAGCAAGAAGGTCGCTGGTTCGAGCCTCGGCTGGGCCAGTTGGCATTTCTGTGTGGAGTTTGCATGTTCTCCCTGTGTTCGAGTGGGATTCCTCAGGGTGCTCCAGTTTCCCCCACAAGTCCAAAGTTGTGGTATAGGTAAATTGGTATAGGCAAGCTAAATTGTCCATAGTGTATGTGTGTGAATGAGTGTGTATGGATGTTTCCCAGTGATGGGTAGCGGCTGGAAGGGCATCCGCTGCGTAAAAACATATGCTGGACAAGTTGGCGGTTCAGTCCGCTGTGGCAACCCCAGATTAATAAAGGGACTAAGCCGAAAAGAAAATGAATGAATTATTATATATTATATTATGCTATTATATTATTATTATTATTATATTATTTTAGACTTGTCTAAAAATATTATATTAAGGTAGGTATTTAGGATCATTATTATATATATATTATATTATTATTATTATTATTATTATTATTATTATTATCATTATTATTATAGACTTCTGTTAAAAAAAATTATATTCATGTAGGGGTTTAGGTATTTAGATTTACATATGTTTATGTTGTATTATTGCAAAATGCTTTTGCTATTACCAAGGTGGGATACAGTTAAGGTTACAAACTTTAAGTAGTTAAGGTAAGTTAAAAGTTAGGCAAAGAGTAACTGGTGTAATTACAGATGAACTGTATATAAAAAAATATTTTATAAAATATGAAAAATAATATCAATACATAGGTGCATTATATCTATTTTGAGCGGATTAAGCTACTAACACCTTATCTAAAGTAAGTTTTAAAACCAAACACTTCTAAAAATAGGTATCATTGAGTACAGCAGTCAAAAATTATTTTATCTAATGAACTTTACATTTTAAGCTGTCCGTTTTTGCACACACTGTAAATTTGTTGACGTTAAACTAGTTTTATGCATGCTATGAAACTGTAGTACCGGCAAGTTACTGGAAGTTACTGGCCTGCTTTTCTAAATTAAGTCCTTCTCTGTCATAATTCAATCGCTTTACCTTTCCGTTTCATAAAGTCAGGTCATATAGACACAGTCGTCCTGGCTGATTAAGGCCAGCTAAGAGCAGCAGGTGGTACACTTTATATGAAGAGGAAGTTGTAACATTGTAAATTTCCTTTTACAGTTTCAGGTGCCTGCATGAAGAGGAGCCACTCGGACCTTAAATGATGAGACCAAACAATGAAAGCCTAAGATGTGAGATTGCCAAACAATGATGCCTGCCACTTTTTTGTAATCATTTAAAATGTTAGTACTGGTATAACCGTGCAGCAGTTGCCCTTATTAAGATCTGGAGTGATCATGCATCTCCAAAATACAACATACACACCTATTCCAGCCAACTGCACGGTGGACACCAGCTATCGCTTCACCTTCTACAAGACCTCCTACAGCGTTATCTTCATATTTGGTGTGGTCAGCAATAGTATAGCACTGCGGCGTTTTTGCCGCATGCCTCAAGCGTTCACCAGCACAGCCGTCTACATGGCCAACCTGGCCGCTGCGGATATTTTCTTTGTTATCTCCCTGCCCCTGCGCATCTACTACCACCACAACAAAGCCAGCATCTACAATCGCACCAGAGACTGGTCTCCAGGAGTGGCTTTCTGTCAACTGACCTTCACGTTGAAGTACATCAGCCTATATGGAGGAATCTTCTTCTTGGTTTGCATAGGAGTTGACCGCTACTTCGCTGTGGTTCACCCTCTAGTTCAGCACCTGAGGAAAGTCCACACCGCCCGTTTGCTCAGCGTTGGGATCTGGTGCCTGGTTCTCGCCCTCAGTCTCGCTCTGCCCTTCTTGTATTCGGCAGCATCTCAACGGCACAAATCATGCCTGTTGGATCCTTCATCTAAACGCCACCGTACTTTAATCCTAGCTGCTCTCGGTCTGGTGCTAATTGCATACCTGCTGCCTGCGCTGCTCTTGTTGTGCAGTTACTGCAGTATACTCCGCGTGCTCCGCAGACTGCCGCGCCGCAGGAAGATCCGGCACCGGCGCACACTCACCGTCATCTACTGGGTCCTGGTGGTCTTTTTCCTTTGCTTCACGCCATACCACCTCAATCTGCTGGGTTATACTCTAACACAGGTGGGTCTGGTGCAGAGCTGCGGACTTGCTAAAGTCACTAAAGTGCTTCATCCTTTAGTGCTCTCTCTGGCCAGCACCAATTGCTGCCTAAATCCCCTTATTTACTACTTCTCCAGCAGCCTAATGCACAAAGAGGCAACCATCAGTAGAGGAAGTGCTAGTCAGTGAGTGTGTGCCAAGTAAAAGTTTGATTCTGATTGAAGACTGACCAATGAAGTCACCATTAAAATAAAAACAGCTTTAATGGGATGTTGCAGTATTGGAAAATGATTTGTCTGTGTTTATCTTTGGCAAACAATAGCAAATTACAATAGCTACATTTCTATCCACCTATTTTATGCACATTTTGGATATGCGCATAAAAAACAGATAGATGGCAACACCAAGATGCGCATAAATATTGAAAATGCGCATTAAAACATATACGCATAACTGAGTAAGATAAACTTTTTATTCAATAAAAAATATGTGCATAAACTGTGATGGAAACACATTTACTGAACAAATTCCAGTAAGTGCATTAAAAAAAGTCATGTGATTTTGTAATAAGAGATCACGTGATGATAACAATGTGTGTAAATGGATAAACCAGCAGGCTGAGCACATTGTAAAACATCTGAAATGTTGTTTTGGTCATTCTAAAACGCCGTAACCATTTCAGTATTAGTGTCATTATATCATTAGTGACCTCCAGAATCAAGAGTGTCTGCGCTCCGCATCTGACACCTTCAAACGTCACCACGCGTTCACTGCAAGTCAGGTTTGCTTTCTGAGGCGCAAGTCATTTATTAAATAACAAAAAAGATTATTGCAGCCTTCTTCTACCACAGCAAATTCCATTTTTACTGTTGATATATGGCAGCAGTTAATCAAGAAGTGCTGATTTTGTTTGATTTGATTTGTTGGATGTAAACGCTGCTTTACTTGCACACCTTTTATGCGATAATCCAGTTTTTCAACAAAGTTAATTCGCATTTTTGGATGGAAACGTAGCTAATACCACCAATTCCTGATGGATAAAACCAAGTCTTGTCCTTAACCTTTTTTCTTGTTCAAGAGAGCGTTTTAAGCCTCATTCATATTACCAGCAACACGCTGCGTCGAAGTAAAAAGATCTGATTCATTTCAATGAAATTTCCGGCAATCTTCAACTATACTAATGACAGCGACTGGTGGTGAATGGATGTGGGCGTGTCCATTGAGAATCTATCAAATTTATGTAAATGAAACAGCCAATACAAGCATTAATAGAGCTCATGTGATCCTCTATCCTCTTTTGCACCAGCCAGTTGATTTCTCCATGCTGTGGATCTACACAGACCAAAATTTGCTGCAGATAAATGGCCATAATGGCAAGGAGGACACTTTTTTGTTCTTGTTCATCACCGTATTTAAGCGTTAATTTACTGATTCCATTTATATTAGCGTTTTCCCTCCGTAAATGTTTATTTTCAGACGTAAAAAATGTATTCATTCATAAATGTTACCTTAACACCCTTAAGGTGGAAATGGCCACTAGCAAGACAGAGAACAAAACGCAGCAACTAAGTAGCTGGTAGTGTGAAAGGTACGATGGCCGAGATAGCTTAACTGTGATGGACGTGACGGACACTGCTGCAAAATGTTTATTGTGCCTTGACTATTGCTCAGTGAAGTTGAAGGTGATCTCTCAAAGGGGAGTCTTTTTTTTGTTTAATTTTGCTTAATCATCCGGGTTCCCTTATCTCTTATATTTTATTAGCCTAAATAACCATAACCTAAATAGCCGGGTCCGCCACATTTGAGGCTCCCCTTGAAAAATGTTGGTTGTGTTCAATTCTATTTGCAAGTGTTGTGAGAAAATGAAGGCATTTTTGTAGTTACTCACCGCTCTCCATGCAAGACTCTCCATGATCACATGTTCACACTGCTCCAGGTGCTTCACCATGTCATGTTTCAGGGTGGGCTCGGCTTTAATGAAGCTCTCGATCACCTTGTAAAAATCGAAAGCAGGCAGCTGGAAGACACTCAGAATCCAAGGGAAGCACAGATCACTTTCAACGGAATCGCTGGCCCCTGAACTACGGCCAAAACCTCCATTCTTTAAGGAGCTCCCTGGAAAAAAGAAGCAAGGTTAATGTACACAAGCTACTTCTGTCTCAAGTATACACTAGCGCTCAAAAGTCTAGGGTCAGAAAGATTATATGTTTGCAAAAAATTGCCTATTTTGCTCACCAAGACTTCCTTTATTTGATAAGTGAATTGAATTGACTCTAAAGTTGTAAAATATTATTTAAAATAACTAAAAATAAATACAATTTAAATAAAATAACTAACTGAATGTAGTTTAAAATGATATTTAATCCTGCAATTCAAAGCTAAATTTTCAGCCTCACTGTTCCAGTCTTAAGTGTCATATGATGCTTCAGAATTTATAATTAAATGATGATTTGCTGTTTTCATTCTGATAAATTATTATTGGTTCTCTATCATTAATAATAATTCTCAGAATGATCAATGTTGAAAACAAGATTTCCATTTAACAGTTTTGTGAAAGCAGCTATTCTTTTTGAACTATTTAAGATTCTTTTGATGAAAACAATAAAAAATAACAGCAGTTATTTGACAAAATATTTTTTATAAGTAAAAGTATTTATTTTAATGGTACTTTTGAAAGGCACTTTACCAGTTTCCACAAAAATATGATGCAGCCAAGCAGTTTTTATCAGTATTAATAAATAAATACAGTTAAAAATTATATACAACCAGTATATAATGCTCACAGTACATAAATCTGTAAATATTACCCATAATTTTTCTATAATTGCATTGATACCTATATCCTGCACTTGCTGCTATTGCACTTCTGGTTAGACCTAAACTGCATTTCGCTGCCTTAGACTAATGTAAAAAATGTTTTTTTTTAGCAGCAGATCATATTATAATCATTTCTGAAAGATCAAGTGAAACTAAAGACTGGAGTAATGATGCTACTCCAGCATGAACTCAGATTTAAATTTAATAACTAAATGATATAATATATAATAATATAATAATAATATAATATATAATTTAATATTACATTTCACACTCTGACCATTTTTATTGTATTTATTTATATTTGTATTATTGACTTTTTGATTAATTAAATGCAGAGTTGTAGAGCAGAAGCGTGTTCTTTTAAAAACATTAAAAAAATCTTACTGATCCAAACATTTGATTGAGAGTGTACAAAATGAAGTATGCTACAAGTTAAGGTTGTGGTATAAGCAGAAAAAAATTAGGTCAAAAATTACTTACCAACATAGGTTGCTATAACAACTTCAAGAGCGCATGCTAGCAATGATGTATGAAACGCTGCATTGTTGAGAAGTTTACTAAAAAGGAAGTAACATGATTATTTGTCGGTGTAAAATTTCATCACAAACCCCCAGATTTATGGCTGTAATGATCTGATAAATGACAGTTAATGATTTGAGAAGATGCTCGTATTGTTCTTACCTAAAGTTCTGCACTGATAATCTCTTCTCCTCCTAAAAACAGCACATGCGCGACCATTAGAGTAAAAAATAAAACGATAAACAATATAAATGAATACATAAATGCAAATAAATATTTACCGATTTAAGCATGGACTCCATCACTTTGTAGTAGAGCTGAGCACCAAGATAAAAACGCTGAAAACACACACAAACATTTGTCCCTGAAGAACAGTTCAAATATTTTCAAGTAAATATTTTCAAGTAAATTACTTCTACAAAAAAAGGCTGCATTTCTACACATGGAAAATACAGAGGGAAATAAATTAGGTCAATTATTACAACATTTCTAATTTACTACACAGATTACAATGTAATTTATTCCTGTGATTTAAAATGGTATTTTCAGCATCATTATACCAGTCTCTATGAGTCACATGATCCTTCAGAAATCATCCTATATGCAGATTTGATGGTCTAGAAACATTTCTTTATTATTAATGAAAAAACACTAAGGTGACTAATGTTTTTACACAGTGTTACATTTATTTCAGGTTTCTTTGATGTGAACACATTTTTTTTTAATAGAAACAATTTGTGCTATTATAAATATCTTTTTGGTCTCTCCAGGCCAATCAAAATTCAACCTTACTGAGTAGAAGTATTAAAAATCCTGACCTCAAACCTTTTGAGCCAAGTAACCTTTGTTGCAAAAAAAGCATTTGACTAATCAATTACTGAGTTCTACAATGTCATTGACTCACTAACATTGAAATGACATTGAAACCATAAATACAACACCAATCAATAAAACTATATTGGGAGCTTATTGCAGGAAAACTCTAAGGCCCAACCCCAATTCTAATTTTGTACCCCTACCCCATCCCCCTTAAAACCGAGTGTAAAGGCGAAGGGCTTCAAATTTACCCCTAAGAAATGGGACAGCACTACAGCACCTGCACACGTTATCAGATGTCATCTCGATCTCTTGCTTTATATGAGATCAGACGATCGCGACGGCTGTAGTTATTCCAGTTGTGTTATTTTTTGGTATTTATTTTCAGGAAATCACTGAAGGCATATATTATGTTATCATAACGATATAATGTGGCAATAAGATCGTAACTATACTGTGTATTTACATCGTGGCCATATTCATCTATGTAAACACACAAAAACAACATTAACATTATAGCAGACACTGTAAAAAGCCCATTCCAAGCCACTAGATTCTTCTGACAGGGTATTCGAGTGTCATCGAGTGGCAGAATATTGTTGGACTGCTGTACAGGAGTTATTAGTATGGATTATAGATTGCGAAATTTAGCGGTTTTTATTTTAGCATTTTTTTTAAAAAGCATGACGGTAAAACACGAACGCGGTTATGAATATATTAAAACGTGTTGTAAAAATTCATAATAATGACAAAAAAATACTAATTTGTGGATTTCCTTACTTCTGGGTGCAACTATCCTGCCGTTGTAGCTGGTGTATTCTGTGAGGTTTTCTTACCCCTTGGTTTCGAGTGGGGTCCTGAAAAATCTTCGTTCGAAGGGCTATCTACCCCTTCCCCTTAGCCCTACGTCTTCAAGCTAAAGAGAATTGGGACACCCCTACCCCTTTACGAAACCATGCAAAACGAGGGGTATGGATAAGGGGAAGGGCCAAGGGGTAGAATTGGGATTGGGCCTAAGTCATTATAAAAATATTTTCCCAAATCTATAGGGTTATGTCATTTTTTATATTTTAACTGTGAGAGGGTATGTCTGATTAAAACCTGACAGATTATCTGCAGCTTTATTGGAATGAAGGTAATAAGAAAGGCAAATGTTGGCAGTACCTTTCTGCCAAGGCCTTCACAGTGCTGACCGACAGCTTGAGCAAACCTCTGGATGAAGACCTCACCGAGCTCCTCAACCCTCTTTTTGATCTCCCCAGATGGGTCAACAGTGCAGTTCTGACACACACATTTACAAAACAGTATATTAACACCTCAGTTTTTTTTTGTACTTCAAGTCTTATTATTCTGTCATGGAAATACCTTGTAATAGACTAGCAGATTGCTGGAAGGCTGGTCACTCCCTGAGGTAAGGTCACCCCTGAGCTGCTGTATGGAGGTCATTGCAGCCCTGGAGAAACACAAAACATCAAATGTGAGAACATTAGTTGACAGAAAAAAGGCTGGGATTTTAGTTTGGATCAGTTTTTATTTCAGTAAATCAATTAAAGGAACACTTCACTTATTTGGAAATAGGCTCATTTTACAACTCCCCTAGATTTAAACAGTCGAGTTTTACCATTTTTGAATCCATTCGCTAGATCTCTGGGTTTGGTGACAGCACTTTTAGCTTAGCTTAGCATAAATCACTGAATCAGATTAGTCCATTAGCATCTTGCTAAAAAAAAAGGTTTAATAATTTTCCTATTTAAAACTGGACTCTTCTGTAGTTAAATCGTGTACTATGACCAACGAAAAATGAAAAGTTGTTTTTTTTAGGGTTTTTTTTAAGTCCTTTTCTTGTTTTTAGCATCAGAAAACAAACAGTAACATAAACAGAACAAACAAAACAAAACAAAAACAAAGGCCATTTCACAATACACAGACAGTTGGACACAACATAACACAATATCATCCAGAAAGCATAAGAGAAAAAAATTTGAATTAAATATAAAAAATAAATAATTTACAGAGAAATGTGTAGTCTCCACAACTCGACATATGCCAAACCAATCCCACCTATAATGAGTTACTATTTTCTAGGTTGATAAGTCTAGGAATTATACTCTAATTCTGGCATTATAATAAAGGAACTTTGCTGCTGTACCATGGCTGCAGCAGGCGCAATGATATTTGGCAGAACATGAAAATAGTCCCAGCTATGTAACAGCACTGCTTACTATTATTATTATGCCTGCTACAGCCATGGTACTGCAGCAAAGTTACTTAGTTATTATGTCATAATGAGAGTATAGTTCCTAGTCATATCAACCTAGAAAATATCAACTTTTTGTTTTTTTCCATTTCAGTCTTAGTGCACAATGTAACTACAGAAGAGTCGAGTTTAAATAGGAAAGTTATTGAAACTTTTTTTTTGAAAGTTGCTAATGGTCTAATCCAACTCAATTATTTATGCTAAGCTAAGCTAAGAGTTCTTGCCAGATCTGGGGATCGGCTGAATGGATTTAAAAAAAATGGTAGAGTTGTAAAAAGTGGAGTCCAAAAAAAGTGTTGTGCTCCTTTAAAAGGACACTTTTAGGTGTGGAGAACTTCAGACAAAAAAGTATTTTTTAAGTCAAAAATTCAAGTATTACAAGTTGAGTTCCTGGTATTACAGAAAACACCCCAGAGCATTAGCAGCCACGTGAAAACCCCAGAGGGAATTCCATCATGTGACATAAGCTGAAAGAATTACAAAACTGTGAAGTGAACATAATATTATTCACACAAATGATTGTGACTCTGCGTAGGAGCAATTTCCCAGGCCGCTTTTCTTCAAAGAAGGTATCAAAGGTTCCTTTTACAAATCATTCTTATATGAAACAAATAAAACAAAAGGCCACTTAAAATTCTCAGTTTCTCTGGATTTAGCTTGAGTAAAATAGTATTATTGGTTTGATTCTATAAAAATCTGATAACATTTCTTCAAAAAGTGTCATTCTGCTTAAACAGAGCATTAATTTTAGAAAATGACAACTGGCCAGAATAACCTTTTTTTTTAATTTATTATGATTGAAAATAAACATATACATATAATATACTTTTACAATATACAGAAATTGAGGGTTTGTGTGTTTGTTTTATTTATTTATACAGGAACAATGTACAACATGACATGTTGTGCCAGAGCAAACACCATAGAATACACAAGACATGTCACTCGTATCTTTTTAAATGGGAAAAAAGTCTAATGGTAAATATGGTGAATAAAGCTCCGTCTACTAGTACAGGAGCCAATCATCAATCGTTTATGGCAAATAAAGCCCGCCTTCTAGTACAGGAGCCAATCATCGACCGCTATAGACTGACGATAACCCGGGGGCGGGGCTCAAACCAGTAGATTCTGTGCGAGTTGGACGTTTAGAAATGAAACTAAAGACACAGTTGTTATTAAATTGTATTGATGGATATGATTTTGGAGAATTTGATGTTTCCCCATTCAGACAGAATGCCCAAGAGGCGTTTCAAAGATGGCCGCCAAGTGAAATGACTTGCCTTAAAGGGACTTTGGCCAGAGTTAGCTATAAAGCTAATTTACATCTGTAGTCCCTTTGTTGTAACAAATTTTACAATATTAAAAATATATACACTTACAGTACAAAACATATAATACATCATAGGTAATAAAATGAATTCAAGTCAATGATTACATATTTGATTTTCCCTAAGCCAACATTAAGCACGGTTTAAAAAATATTAAAAGTGGCACTCTCTCTAGTATGCATCTTTCTGCTGCTCTGACTGAAAAAACGGACTGTCCAAAAACAGTTTTCTTGAGTTTAACTGAACAATCACCAATAACCGATGACCTAGTCTGTCTTATATTGTACTTGCAGACAATAACACATTGTTTGAGAGGTGGTGGTGCAAGATCAATAATTAATTTATACATTAAACACACATCAGCATAAAACATATTTTTATAGTAATTGATGTTGTTTAATACAGTTACAGTAATGATAGTTCCTTGGCTTTTTAGCTAAATTCTTTACAGTTTGTTTATAAATCATATACAATGGTTTTATTGTTGTAATGTCCGTGTGGGACCAACTTGTATCACAATAAGAAAAAAAGAGGGAAAATGAGTGCGTGCAGGATGAGAATTAGATGATACTTTCATGTATCATAGGTGAATTGAATATCCACTTTTCATAGGCGAATTGAATAAACTAAATTGGCAGTAGTGTGAGAGTGTGTGTGTGAATGAGTGTGTATGGATGTTTCCAAGTACTGGGTTGCAGATGCAAGAGCATCCGCTCTGTAAAACATATGCTGGATAAGTTGGCGGTTCATTCCGCTGTGGCGACCCCTGATGAATAAAGGAACTAAGCCGAGAGAAATGAATAAATGAATGATTAAATTGAAAATCTTTATTTACAAAAAAACCTGCAATGGAAATTGAAGTTTTTATTCAAAGCAAATTCAGTTTAATTATCTATTTATTAAACATTAATTAAATGTTGTTTGTCCATTCATTATAATTTGTCCTGTTTACATGGATTTTTTCAACAAATAGCAATGACTATGATACATGTTTAATATTAATTACAGAAAAAATCCACTAAAGTGTCATACCGTGAAATTATATAACAACAAAAAATGTTTTGTCATATTTAAAATAAAGAATCATTTGGTGATATTATAAAAGATTTAAGGATTTCAGTACAGCCCTAAAATATTAATTCACTGTCATTTTAAACCTTTCTACTAATTTATAGTCATTTAAAATCTTTATTTATAAAATTATCACTTAACCTTTTTTCAAAAATTACATGTTTACAAATGTTTGTCTTTTTAATGTGAATTATCACATCCAATTTTTTGCCATTTAATATTTAAAACATTAAAACAATGCATTTGTTTATAAATAATATACAACGGTTTTAATGTAACGTTTGTGTGATACCAACTTGTACCACAATAAGCAAAAAAAAAGGGAAGATGTGTGCGTGTAGGATGAGAATCAGATGATTTTTTCATGCTCTAAATGTGAGAAACTGTACCTGATTGGAGTTTGAGGAACTGGAATCGCAATGTCATCTGCAAACAGATTCTTTCTTGGAGTAACTTCTACCTTTGACCTAAGAAGAATATTGACATTTATTTGAAATGCATATATAGTGATCTGCATAAAATCCAACAACATGATGTTAATGTAAATCGCACTCACACTTCGATTTTATTGGGAGAAAGGGTCTCATCGTCAGACAAGAAAAGCCTAGCATCAAAGTCCTTGCTTTTGTGATACAGCTCTTCATATTGCTTGGAAAGTGCTTCTATCTGTAATAAAAAAACAGATGGCCAAGAAAATTACTTTAATTCAAAGTCAGGCTGAGCAGGGAAATTATATCATACGTCTTTCTCATAGCTGTTACTTTATTGCTAATAAGCAGAGCTGAGCCTGCAATAACAGGCCAAATTATCACCCTGCAAACAGAGAGTCCATAAAACCGTGTACATGGTCCAACACGTAACAGGCTATAAAATACAACACAGGCAAATACCAATTCATAGTTCAAGGTGTAAGCCCCTGCTAAGATTGGTTACTCAAACGGTGTACGTGTACAAATGTTATTCTTATTTTTTTCAGCTATATTGCTAAGCTATATGTAAATGTTTCAATTATTAGCATGTAATACAGTAAATAATGCAATACATTTATGTCTTTTCCTGGAAGAACTTTGAGAGTGTACCAAACAAGCTGTTCCAATTGGAGTTGCATTGTAAACTTTAATTTAATATCTTGTTTTCAGCACCTATTCCTTTAAAATCCTTCTGCATAAATCTGCCAAATAACAAAAATTCTGCCTGGCCCTAAATTGCATGCTACTGTTGTCACAAACAACGGTTTCAGAATTATACATGTAGGCCCTTTAAATGCTCTAGCTTTTAAAAGCATAAGCAGCTTTTGCTAAGCATCTTTAATGGCATATTAACTCACCGGAGGAAGCCCCTGGAGACCTGAAAGACCCACAGAGTCCAAGAAGGCACAGAAAGTGCTCTGGTACACGTTTTTCACCTGCAAAAAAATAAATAAATAATATGACCTCAAGTTTTTTTATGTAGTGATGAACTGAAAATCATTATTTACAAAAACCCTGCAATGGAAATTAAAGTTTTTATTCAAAGCAAACTCAAGTTTAATCATCTATTTATAAAATATTTAATAAAAGTAATTCCTGTTTACATGGATTTTTTAAACAAATAACAATGACTATGATACATTTTAATACTAATTTAAGAAGAAATCCACTCAAATGTCATACTGTGAAACTATCTAACAATAAAAATGTTTAATGTTTTAATGTTAAAAAGTCATATTTAGAATAAAGAATCATATGGTGATATTATAAAAGACTATTTAAGGATCTAAGTACAGTCCCGAAATATCAATTCACGGTCATTTTAAACCCTTCTACTAATTTATAGCCATTTAAATTCTTTATATATAAAATGATCTCTTATTGTTTTATATATTTTTATTAATTACAAGTTTACAAATGCATGTCATTTCATTTTAACACGTATATATTTAGACATCCAATGTTTTGCCTTTTTTCTCTTCCAATTATGTTTATTGATTTTTTTCCCTTTTCTACCCATCAACTAGGCATACAACAACAATGCAGCCTAAAACAGCACATATCCACACCCTTCTTATATATGTATATACACATATACATACACACATATACACATTCAAATAATATACAAAAAATATTAATAAAATTAAATAAATAATAACAATAATAATAATAATAAATGTAAAAAATAAAAATTGAAATATAAAAAATAGACAAAATAACAAAAACAATAATACAAAAAAAATAAATTAATAAAAATACATGTTTACAAACTCACAATTTACATAATATTCATATATGGTTCCCAAAGATAGTCAAAGTCCTTCTGCTTGCCTTTGATAATATAAGTTAGTCTCCCCAGTCCAATAGTTCAAGAGTTCTTTTTTCCAAATTTCTATGGATGGAGCATCCATGTGTTTCCAGTATAATGCAACAGCCCTTCTAGCTTGAAGAAAACCAAATCCTTAATTTTGGTATTTCCGATTGTAAGTTCCATAGGATACAAACCAAGTATACAGAGCTTGGCATTTAAAGGGATTTTAATATTAAACATGTCTGTCATACATTCAATTATCTCTTTCCAAAACGTTTGTATTTTAGGACATTGCCAGAGGCAGTGATATAGTGTACCTTTATCATTCAAACATTTAGAGCACACATCTGGAATATTAGCAGACATATGATGAAGTTTCACAGGAGTTATATACTGTATAAATCTCTTATATTCCGAATGCCTCTTGCATTTCACAACTTGAAACCTCCATCCTTATTACCAGGAACAAATTGTTTATTACCCCAGATAGAAGTGAACTGTGACAATTTGGGTACGTCATCTATATGTTTATGTGAGGAATGCCAAATTGAAATTGTATTTTTTAGAAATGGATTTTTGGTATTTTTTTTTCAGTGACTTAATATCTGATGAATATAAAAACATTTTTAATGGTAAATCTGGTGTGGAGATTTGTTCAATATCTACCCACGCTGGGGTGTTTTTGTGTGAAAATAATATACTGCAGTGGTCAGCTGGGCAGCCATGTAATACCATCTGAAATTTGGAAATTGTAGACCTCCCCTTTCATAAGGGAAATGTAATAGCTTGAGGCGAAGTCTGGCTTTTCTGTCATTCCAAATAAACTGGGCAAGCACTTTATTAAGTTTATCATAATATGTTTTTGGTAACGGTAATGGGAGTGTTTAAAAATAATATAAAATTTTTATTATATTTATTCATCCAATCATAGATATTGGTAAATTTGACAATTTTTGTAATACTTCAGTGGTTCTGTCCATAAGGGTATCATAGTTTATTGATACTATTTTATTTAGGTCAGGGATAATTTTAACACCTAAATAACTAAAACCATCAGTAGTTACTCTAAATGGAGTCTTTATTATGGGCTTATGTCTTTCTTCTTCATTTAGAAATAATAATACTGACTTTGAGTTATTAATTTTATATCCAGAAATTTAAGTCCAAAGTTTTCAATTAATTTCATCATTTTAGGAATAGCATTTAACAAATCTGTCATAAATAATATGATGTCATCCGCAAATAATGAAATGTGGTGATCTTTCTTCCCAATTGTAATATCTGATATCTCTGTATTTGTTCTTACTGACATAGCTAAAGGCTCAACTGCCAGTACAAACAACAGTGGGGACAAGAGGCATCCTTGATGGGTAGATCGCTGTAAATTGAAAGGTTTTGAAATTATATTATTAGTTAATATTTCAACAGATGGGTTTGTATACAAAAGCCGAATCCATTTAAGAATCCAAATTTTATAAGCACTTCAAAAAGATAGTCCCATTATATCCGGTCAAATGCTTGGCATGCATCTATTGATAGCATTGCTGTATTTTTTTCATTATGTTTCTTATATAATATAATCAAGACCCTTCTGATATTACGGTATCCCTGTCTTTTTTGTATAAAACCTTGTTGATCATCAGCAATTAACTGAGGGAGGTACTGCTCTAGTCTTCTTGAAAGTATTCTGCAAAGTATCTTTATATCACATCCTATTAGGCTGGTTGGTCTGTAAGATGAACATTCGGTTGGGGGTTTATTAGGATTTAATATTAAAGTTATTATCGCTAATCTTAAGGAGTCGGGAAGCACTCCTACTTTAAATGATTCTTCATACATATCTAATAATGGCCTTAAAAGTTGTTTTTTTAAATGTTTTATAGAATTCAATAGGAAGATCGTCTGGTCCTGGTGCTTTGCCACTATTCATATCACCAACAGCTTCACTAAGATCGTCTACAGTTAATGGACTATCTAGTGTTGTTTTTTCATCCTCTGATAGGGTCTGGAATTGTAACTGATCAAGAAACAATTTTTTCACATAAATATTTTAATGTTTTGCCATTTAATATTTAAAACATTAAAACAATGCATTTTACATGATATATATGCATATACTAGATTTATGTAAAGCATTTAATTAGATCCAGATTCAGCACAAGCATTTAAATTGCTTATCTCTATTTCTGAACTTTACATAAATAAACAATATCATATATTTTGACCCTCCAAAACAGTTCAAACTTGAGATGTCAATTTCCATAAAATCCCGTGATCGATAAACATTTAAATTAATGATCAATTATCAATTAATCTTTAATCACCACTCAATCATAAACGCAATAAGTAAAGTTTTAAATGATTTGATATATTCAACTAACAAACCACCCAAACTCATTATTAATAGCTTAGTCCTTATAAACAATCCCTTTATAAAATACATCAATAGCGAATGAAGAATAAACCGATTATGCAATATGATCCTTGCATAGCCTAATGATCACAGTGAAAAGAGCCAAGCACTCATTTCATATATAAACTATAAATATAAAAATTGTAAGACATTTTAAGTAATGGAACATTATAAGTAAAAAATCGAAACTATTATATACAGTGGCTAGGCTAAATAAAGGCGCCTTGTCAAAGCTAAACATCACTGTGGTCACCACACCCTCTGTCACCTCACGCGTCTGTTTAAAGCTTCTGTGAAAAACAGGCTACATATACGACAGACCACACTATCTTAATAAAAACTTGACGCTTGCTGTTAACGAGGCTACATTATTTAAGGGCATTCATTATTACATTCATTGGAAATGTTGTTGTCAAACATATGTTTCATTTTTAATATTAAGATATTTTCTTTGAAATCTGTAACAGCACTATTGTCCCTCATTGCCGGTAAAACAACCAGCCTTTGTAATTATTAACATATATTTTCCTGCCAGTTTGATGCACCAAACTAAATTTGAGTGAGATGGAGAAAACGAAAGGACATCAGCACTGAGGAAAAACCAAATGCTCAGATGTAGTAAATATATGACAGAGGTTTGTGATAATTACAGTAGAGCATTAATTAAATCCTTATTTTCCACGAAGCCATATCCCCCCACACAGTTGTGTAGGACGGGCATGAACAAAAACAAACACTTCATATATTATTTCTTTTTTAAGAAGTGCTTCAAAACAAGGTTGCATATGATTTAGCACCAAAACACAAACTGGTTTGTTAAAGGGTCACGAAACACCAAAACACATTTTTTGAGCTGTTGACAGTCAAATATGTGTCCCACGCTGCTATAAACACTATTAGGACACATATATTGCACTAAAAAGTCAAAATTGCTTGTTTTTGCGTTATTTTGAGCAAATTCGTTCTTCCGGTTTGAAACGAATTTTTAAAGCTGCATCACGGCGATTAGATACTTGCGTGTAGTCCAGCGTGGAGAGTGGATGTCTGTACCTGCGAGTACATTGTGACGTCTCTGAGTGTGCGGCATTAATTCATAAAAAAGACATCAAACCAATCAGCGTGATCTATTGTGTATGCGGTGCAACTTCATTAATATGCATGATAGCTTCGAAGACTGTTTACCTGTTACAGTGTTCAGCAGAGAGGCGCCACGTTGTGTTGCCAAAACAAGTGAAAGAACGAGAATTTGGAGACATGAGTCGTCAGTGTTTTGTTTATGAATGTGCTGCGTTTATTATTGTGCTGCAACGAAGGTTTTGTTTTCATTTTCCCTCTATGAGAGCGCAGCTGGACCGTTGTGTGGATTACAGTGCACGCAACAGAAACGCGTTTGTAAGGAACATTTTTACCCAAGACCTTTTATACATCTGGAAATGATGAAATCCGGATTTCCCGCTCGTCTCCTTTTAAAAAAGACACGACTTCAGTTTGTATAGATTATCCTGTGTCTACAGATTTGGTAAGTGTGTGTGTGTGTGTGTGTGTGTGTGTGTGTGTGAGAGCAGAGCAGAGCCCTTTGTTTGTTTATTCAGATGGCAAAGTTAGTTTGTATCTTTAGCAGTGCTCTTTCAGTTTTTAAAGACATACCTTAGTCAAAATGATTTAGTTACTATTATATGATTTACTTAATATTATAGACTGAAAGATCCGCTGTAAATGCTGCTCTCCAAATGTAAACATGTAAACATTACAATCAAGCTACTGTCGTGTAGAATTTTCGCCACATTTTGTGACTGGATAGTCTATACACAGACGGCTTTCTGACGCTACCTACCATCTAAGTTTCCGAGAAATGCGGAAGATTTTTTCTCCAATTCGCTGTGCGGTATTAAACACTCCATTAAAACTGCACTCTTTAGCAGTTTCTATCATTTGTCACTTGGGACATGCAGGAAATGTTCCTGAATAAAAAGTGAAAGTGCCAAACTGCAGTTGGAAATAATTTGATTACTTATGTCCATGTAAACACAATTACTGTCTTTCTCCCCTGCGTCTGTGTGTTTGTTTTGCCTCCAGTGTTGCCAGATGTAGCAGATTTTTTTACCCGCACAATCGGATTCAAAACCGCCCAATCTGGCAACACTGTTTACCTCGCCTCTGAAAAATTAGCGCATGCCCAAATGGAAACAAATTTGGAAACAAATGCCCAAATGGAAACCATATTTGCAAATCCTTCCCCCTTTCCCTCCCTCGACACTCTCACCTAAACAGAGCTGGAAACGCCCACTTTCCTGACTTTTTCCAAACTAGCGGTATGAAAACACCCTGTTGAGACAGGAGGGTTTCATGGCCCTTTAAATAAAATAATAATAATAATAAACTAAAGTGAAATATTCTCAGTTTCAGAGAAGCCTATACAAAACTGTTTTCACTGTTAAAATGACAAAATCATCCAATGCGCTGATCAGTTTCAATTTAATTCAATTAATCAAGTAATTTGAATGAGCAGGACAGGCTTACAAACTTTTAACAGCACTGAATGTGTTCCCAGATTGCCTCAGAATAAAGAACTCGATCTGAAGGATGAGAGAATTCAGAAACTCATTGTGAGATGATGCATGTCTGGCACAGTTTTTAAAATGAGAGATACATAATAATTTTAGAGAAACTACTTAAACTTTGCATAACCAATGACTGATCTTATCCACTCAAGACCCATAATTAAACATCATATAGCTTACTTTTTGATTACCTGACTTACGGATTAATGGCAGTAAACGCGGATATAACCGAGATCCGCGAGTAACAGGGTTTTATGCATTCCCCACTATGCAGAGTGAATCCATAAGGTAAAGTGAACTGCACACACTCAATTATTTAATGTGTTAAGTTGTAAACGTGTGACTCACAGTGAAAAACATAACTTATCCTTTAAATGTCCATGCTTAATCGGTCATTGATAAGATCTATTGATTAAAAGGGTTACCGACTATCAATTGATCATCAAGTAATCATTAGTAATCAATATAAAATTTTAGTCAAATGTTTTTGGCTTTAAAATACTGGTGAACCAATAATTTTATGGATGCACTCTGTGTTTGTGATGGCTGATGGGATTGTGTCTGATCAAATGCAAACCTCATCCACACTGCAGTCTCCCTCCTTGCACAGTGTCTCCAGCAGCTGCATGTCCATTTCTGCAGGACGGGGTTTGCTTTTGCCCTGATTACGGCGTGATGTCCTGGTCGGAGGACTCAAGGTGGAGGAACTAACCACAGACTCTGAAATTTTGCAAAAATAAAGATGGTTTATTTCTAAATCTGAGAGAAGACGAAAGTTGTAAGGTAAAATGTGTTGAGAGAGAGAGAGAGAGAGAGAGAGAGAGAGAGAAACAGAGAAGGGGGGAGGGGGGAGGGCGGTAGGGAAATGTCCTCAAGCCGGGATTCAAACTCGGGACACCCTGAAGTGCTATGACACCATATTTTGGCGCACTAACCACTAGGCTATTGTGCCTAGTTTCATTTTTGAGGTTTTGTATTTGTTTTGTATTTTCAGTTTAATGTAAAGAAATCTTTAATCAATACAAATACGTATTTAAAATTCTTAATTTATTCTTAATTCTTGAAGTGCAGTCATTTCAAATTCACTTCAGCAGCACACAAAACTAGTTTTATTCATATCTGTAGTTCATACAGAATAATCCTGATTATATACAACAAACTTATATACTACAAAACAGTAATGTCATTTTGCTTAATTTTCTGAATCATGGTGTGATAAAAAAGATACCCAAAATTCCCTCTGTAGCAACCTTTGCAAAACTTTTGTGCTAGAAATATATGCAAATTTGGCCGATTAAAATATGCAAACACACAATGTTCTAAAAGCATAATATAATCATAATAATTACGTAATTAATCAACATGGGGAAATATGGTGAAAACGTCACCCTATTCCCTACCTATTTACCCTAAAAAATAAAACTATCCTGTTGTTTTACTAAGAGCTGCAACAAAACAGCTGAAGAACACTGACAACAATGAATATTTGTACAACTTTAAAGTTTGTGAGGGCAAACTGATTTTCTTTAGTCAGTCACAGAGACTATCTTCTCTTATTAACTCAAATGACATTTAAAAATGTGCCTTGCCACTTCCGAACTGAGAAGTACGTGGAAAACTCACTGTAGGGTGACTGAAGAAGAGATGGACCCAAACGCTTGGCAAAAAACTCCAGAACACACAGCAGCAACTGGAAGGAGATCACAAGGTCATCTTCCATCTGCAGAAATGTTCCTGTATGGGAAAGAGGACACAGAAAACAAGAAGTGACAACGTGGACACACTATCCATTTAACATATAACGCAAAGAGAAGATTAGGGCAAACTACAGTACACTCACAAAAGCAGAAACATTAAACAAGTCCTATTATTTACATGAACCAACACAGCGGAATGTGACAAACATTTCCTTTGCCGTTTTTCCTTAATGACTCACCCTTGGCCAGGAGGAACATGGTCCAGCTGCTTTCCCAGAGCTCTTTTCTCCTTGAGAGAAACACACAGGAGACCGTATGATCATTCTCGTTTAACAGATCTTATTTCAGGAACTACAGGTGGGCAAATAGCTCACATATAAAAAATGATTTCTACTTACTTTGCATTGTCAGGCTCTGCAAAGATTTTTTCACAAGTCCTGAAGGAAAATTAAAGATGGAGTTTGTTAGTCTTATTCTTGAAACCTTCAAAGACAAAGATTGAATTCACAGAAAAAACACCTAAATAAATAATTACAACAACCAATAGTAACTATTGTCAATAACAGCTATTACTGTTATTTCAGAAAATCATCTAAATTTTTCTGAGTTTTTACCAGTGGTGTAACAGGTCACAAATCTTACACTATGGTTTTTGAGTCACAGATCGGACCATTTTTCGGATCAGCAAAAAAAGGACGAGACAAATGTGATTTGCTTTCCATTTATACATAAATTACTGCCAATACCATTGGTTTTAACAAAAAGAACTTGTAATAAAAATAAAGAAAGAACCAGCTGAAAATAAGGAAAATATTCAAAACATTTCTTTTTCTTTGCTACTGTTGCTGATAATGCTAAATATAGAAATCTAACATCTTATACAACAGATCATATTTAATTTCAATTAATGATTCAACAATTCACACATAAAACTTTGTTTCATTAAAGCTGTATCATTTTTGATAACCTATTTTTTTAAATATATTTATTATCTGTCTCTGTAATTCTGTTGTACTGTAGAAGCTCTTTCACGAAAACAAATTCCTCGTATGTGTGAACATACCTGGCAATAAAGCTCTTTCTGATTCTGATTCTAATTCTTTTTAGTGACATAATTTTGATGGTTGTTTGTCGCCACCTATTGGTTACACAATGTAATTGCTACAACATTCACCACTGTCAAGATCCATTAAACTGTGATTTTAATCTTTACCATAAACATCAGTGTTTATATCTGAACTATAAACTGTTCTCCCAGTACTTCTGTGTTATTTAATTGTTTGTAACTCACTGAAAAAGTGTAAAAACTGAATCTCTCTCGATTAAACGCAGATTTGAATGCAGCATTTCGAAGGATTAATAAACATTTGCAAATCATCATTTACAGTATCATTAGTGTTGTGCAGGTTTGAATTGAGATTACAATATTTTAATGTTTAATTGTGCAGCTTACACTGAATGCATTAATGCAGAATAAACAAACAGTAACACAAAACACCTTCAATTAATAGCCTAAGAAAGAATTTAGCTACGTCCCACCACAACTTTTTCCGTCATCATTATATTTCATACACATGATTTGAATGACACAGGATGCGATCTCTCTGGAGCCCTTATAAATGTTGGATTAACCTACAAGTAAAAAAAAAGTTATTAATCTGTGGGTCATGTGCGTTCCGAACTGTGGGTTGTGGTCAGTGATCCGTTACACCCCTAGTTTTTACTCAACCATGACACATAAAAACATGATAAAAAAAGACATTATAAATTGGCAAAAACTTTAATAATATTATGAAAATGTATATAAAATGTATTACTCTAATGGTAATGTTTTGAAACAACAATTCGATTTATATAATAACAACAACAATAATAATAATTATTATTATTAATCTACACTTTAAAATTGTTTTGAAATACATAAGTTCAGCAGTATTATTTGTATTCAGTTCAGTTAGTATTATTAATGATATTTTTGGTAACGACAATAGTAATATATATATATATATAATATGTAGGAATCTGCGAGCACAGAAATAAGCAGATTTTTAGCCCATCATTGAGTCTATTTATTTACTTGAGTAAATTTATATTTATTCAGTTTTTTAATTAATTTCACTAACATTATTGTGATATAATAGTAGTAATAAAAAATGTTTATATGATTTATTTATAATGTAGTTTGTAAAGTAATCGTCACCTTGGAATAAATGATTTCCTGCGTTCTAAATGATTTCGGGATATTGAGCTTTAAAATTGTTGCATTCCATAGCAACCATAGCAAATAATGTGTTTTTTTAATAAAATGTCTTAAAATGTGAAACAACATATATAAAACATCCCATAATGTAAATAAGTTGTCATTTAATAAGAATATGTCAATAACTCAATTTTGACAAAAATGTCAGATAGATCCTTATAATTCTAAGGTGACATATAATTTTCTGTCTTTTAGTAGATATATTATTTAAGAGACTTGCATTGAGCGGATCTAATTGGATTCGCATTGTAAACATTAAATAAAAGTTTTTTATTTCATATATTCAGTTTTTATATATGATATTTCCAAAATCATTACATATAAATCTGCAGATTCTTCTACAAAATAGCAAAAATGTTTGCAAATTCTGTCTGATCTTCATTTGAGAGGCACATATTTACATCAGACCACATATGCAGACCCATTGCTTATCACATATGAAGCACTGTTTTACAATAACTGCTGACTGAACTGAGGCCAGCGGGATTTGAAAAAAACCAAATGACCCAGCGTGAAAATCTGTCCTATATCAAGACGACTGCTGCCACCTTCAGGTTATTGACACATTTCAACACTTCACAGGTTTTTACAATTCAAACGGAGCAAAAAAAAAATGAATCATCAAATAATAATGTAGATCATGCAACAAAGGCTTTGAGCAATTACTAAATACAAAAAATGGAGTAATTCAGATGGTTTGTCATCTCAGGAGTGAGGTTATTATTCGCACATTCTTCAAAGGAGATGCAATACAAGCCCTCTCTAAATAAAGTGATGATCACACCCTGAGACATGCCCAAACATCACCCCATTGCTGACTCTTCACTTCTTCAATCTAATGAGCCTACTAACAATGGAATCTGTACAAATTCATTGTATAGTTTCTGAACATTGAACTCATCCTCACTAGGCATGGGCATAAGTTTCTGGCGGTATGATAACCTTAAATAAAAATATTATGATATCACAGTGTTACTGCTCTAAAATAAGTTATTTTTAAATGTCGGAGTAAAAAACAAAAACAACTTGAACACAATATATTTTATTTTAGGAAAGATTTGGTATATTTTGCTAAATAATTAATTAAATTTTGCCTCTGCTGTCAGGGATGGGCAAAAATACATTGAAACGTATTTTTAAATAAAACACCTTAATTTTAAGTGTATCAAAATAAACTACAAAAATACAGCAGCCACAAACGTATCAAAATAAAATACTGCGTTTTTATATTTTTGAAAATACTACAAAATATTTTTACAAGGCAGCATGACTTTTCTTTCCGCAAACCTTTTATCAATAGGCATATTCGATCAATCACTTCACCGTTAATCTGATTTAGAGAAGTTTAGAGAAGTAAACAGAAGTAACGTCTGCCATGATATTCATGTCTCAAATGTAACTTGTATAAGTTTTATTCATAAAACTTGCTTTTCTCTTTGATTTTAGTATAGATTTTGTACAAGTTTATTTCTTTAATTACTGTAAAAATCATTTAATGCAGATGAGTTGGAATACTATATCTCTTGATTGTGAAAATTGCCACCATCTGTTAAAAGACATATTTTTCAAAATTTTTGCAATTGAAATCTTCAATACTCCATGTAAAATCACGATTTCCGAAAACAACTAAAATCTCCAGTTCTAGTCATTTCCATAAATCATGTTTTTTTTGCAAATGTAATCTTCAAAACACTATATAAACACAATATCTAAAAAAATACTGATTAACTATGTCAAAGTTTGTAATTAACTATAAAGAGCACCCGCAGATCAGCTACTCGCATTTGAAACAGCCATTTTTTGTAGGTGTCGCCACTGTAGGTATTTTGTAGGTATCGCCACTTTTTTATGTTGTTTGTCTTATTTTGCTGTCTGATTTTGACCTGCTCCCAGATTTACACCTGCAATTTGTGTTACTTTCTTTTTATGTGATGCATAATTTCCATCCATACTCCAAGCATTGATCAACTTCTTCAATAATAATACATTTTCTAGTCTGATCTCAAGCCATGGCAAACAACTGAATAAGCACCAATCAAAGGCTACATTTTTGTTGTCATTATGTAGACTTTTTACAAAGTATTTACATTATACAAGACACTAAAGCCATTTCATAAGCCCCATCAAATACAAATGACAAAATATTGTTTTGTATTTAAAATACGTATTTAAAATACATGTATTATAAATACTGCACATCCCTCTCTGCTGTCTTCATTAGTTTCAAAGCCACATATTTCTTTACAACACATAAAAAAGCTGGAAAAGCTTGGCAGTTTTAAAACCTTGACTTTTCCAAGCCGCGGTAAACCTTGAAATCGTCCCATGCCTAGTTCTCACTACAGTTAGTCTAACACAATTTCAAACACATCTAAAATTAAATGAACGACTATTTTTCTCAACAGATACTACAATTAAAGTTTTGGGCTTTATGAGAATTTCCTAAATACTTTCATTTATCAAATAAGCATTGAATTGATCAAAAGTGATAGTACACACACTATTTCATATAAATTCTGTTCCTCTTTGAGAGGGGAACTTCATTTTATGTGAAAAACTTCCACTATGGGGATTTTGTTCAGAAAGCCAATTATCTGAAAGAGTATGTAATCGTGCCAATAAAATGCCAAAGAGTTGGTAGCTTCAGCTTGCGCAGCTGATGCTCGTTGCAATCAATTTGGCTATAAGAGCACAGTGCGAGCAAAGCCAAAGCATAATTTTTCGCTTCAGAGACTTCAACAGCCTTCTGAGTGAGTCGATGAGGGTTCCTTTAGCTGGGTTTCAGACAAAGAGTGAACGAGAGCAATCTCCCTGTCCAGAGTGTGTGACACGTAGCGGCAGATGGTCGAGCTGGGTTTCTCCCTTGCCTGGCGTTCTTTGGGTATGGTCCTCCAGAGCGGTATGTATTGTTGCGAATTTCCTAAAAGAGCAACACTGTCGTGCAGTGCGTCTTTTTCCTCAGAAGATGAGCACGAGCATGGAGTTTCATGTCTGGGGTCCAGCATGTTAATGCGGTGCTCGTGGGCAGAGCATGCCATCACTGTGGCGGCATGTCTGTTGCGCAGTTAAGATCCCGGTTCGCTCTTGCAAAAGGGCCACCCACCCCAGTTGTGCCCTGCTCCGCGGTTGGGCACTCGGGCAGATCTGAGGGTCACAGTGGGAGTAAATCTGCCGCCCTCGGGCTTGCGGACCTCTCGCTCCTCCACGCGATCCATCCAAGCTTCGAGTAAGAAAAGCGCTCTGTCCTCGGATGGCCACCCACTCACTTGACACAGAGGCTCAGATGTCCACCGCTGCATCGGAGGATGGGCTGTCATGGTCTGGTGAAGGATTCCCCCCCTCTGCTCCCTCCCCTCGGGAGAGAGCGTGGCGGCGACCGATCTGGAAACAGACATGATATGAGCCAATCTATGAGTGCTGCTCCGCCCCGCCTGCGCCTCCGACCAGCGGCAACGCCGAACGCCTCGCAGGCAACCAGCACTCCCTGTTCCAGGGCGCCGTTATGTCCGGTTAACGGACCGTGAAGCGCTCCTGAGACGGGCCATCCGGAGAAGGGGGAACTTGCTCTCTCCCCGGTGGGGGGCCGGGCTCCTAAGAGAGAGAGCATTTTTTCCCTTCCCTGGATGTGACAGCCCGAATACTGCCAGTCTGGGACGCGATGAAAAGCCTTCCAGCTCGCAGGATTGGTGCACATCACCAGTTTCCTTCCTATCCGGAGTCTGGGTGGAAAGTGAGAGTGAATTTCTCGCCTCCAGCTCTTCCTCGGGACCCCAGAGCTCCCCAGATGAGCACTTCCACTCTGCGCTGCCCCACTGCTGGTACGTCAGCGATTGTAGCGGTGAGTCCATTAGCGAGGGCTCTGCTTGCCTGGTTAGCACGGGCCAGTCCTTCGCGGTGGCTCATACGCACGATCAGACTCGGCTACGCAATTCAATACGCAAAAAAACGGCCTCCCAAGTTCACAGAGATGTATCTCACCAGGGTCAGCTCTGTGCCTTGCAAGAGAAGATTGCTGTCCTCCTGGCGAAGGATGCAATCTAACCAATCCCTCCAGCCAAGATGGGGAGCGGGTTACAGCCTGTACTTTATGCTCCAGCACCTCCACCTATTGGGGTTTCAGGTCAAACGAGAAAAGAGCAAACTTGCCCCCGTGCAGAGGATCTCTTTTCTCAGGTTGGAGCTGGACTCTGTCAACATGACAGCGCACCTCTCTGGAGAGCGCGTTCAGCTAATGCTGAACTGTCTACGAGAGTTTGACAGCAAAGTAGTGGTTCCACTGAAATCTTTTCAGATGCTCCTGGGGCATATGGTATCCGCAGCCGCTGTCAAGCTGCTCGGATTACTCCATATGAGACCACTTCAGCACTGGCTTCACGATCCGAGTCCCCAGACGCACATGGCACACACCGGGTGACTGTCACTACACTGTGTTGCCGTGCCCGTGTGTTGCGGGCATGCAGCTGCGAGCCTATGGAAAGGAACCCAGTTGCATTGGCATATCAATCGCCTAGAGCTGTTGGCAGTGTTCCCCGCTCTCAGCAGTTTTTTACCATCTGCTCCACCGGAGTCATACGCGGCACAATCACTGCATTCCATTTTTCCCCACCGAGCTCAACCATGCAGCCCATGCGCTCTCACGGCAGCTTCGCCTGGAAAAAAAGAGACTCCAACCCAGTCTGACCAGCTGTTATGGGCTGCACCTTTCTCTCTCTAATTCAGAGATTTGTGCACTCTCGCTAGAGTTCCCCGCTTGCCAAACCCTGCAAAGTCCACTGGCTACACAGCTGGCCCCGGGGCGTGCGTAATACACATTTCTCCAGTGTGCCTACTTGCACAGATACTGTGTAAAGTCAGGGAGGTCTATGAACATCTCTGTTATGGCCCAATCAGACCTGCTTCAAAAGTCAGGCCCAATCAGACCTGCCCCTCCCTGGCACATCCCTTGGAAGCAGGAGACAGGCACTGTTTGGCACCCATGCCCAGACCTAGGCCTCACATATGGTTCATAGATGGAGCTCGGAGGAATTAGGTGACCTACCGTCACCCTCTATGAGGCATGCCCACACCCTGAAGTGGAGACTATTCGCTGTGTGGTTACCTTTTTCCCTGAAAAGGAAACCCCGAACATGCCAGATCAGAGTGATGTTATTCTCCTTTAGTTAGCTAGAGCTAAGGCTGTCCCCTCCGCTTTGAGGGGTTGGCGTTTCGATCATCCCCGCTCTGAGGATGCGTCAATGGCGGCGCGCTGGGAAGCATCGTCTCATCATCCAGTTCCCAGAGGCGCGAGATGTGGATATTAATTGTTCCTGTTCCCCTCTCATTCCTACTTGGAGATTTCTCTTAGGAGAGGTCTGCTCGATCACTCGACTCAGTATCTTTAAGATTTCTGTCCAGGAAGACAGCTCTGCTGTTTGCGTTGGCATCGGCCAAATGGCTGAGTATCTGGAGGCCTTTTCGGTCAGCGAAATGTGCCATCGGTTTGAGCCGGCTCACTCTCATGTTTACCTGAGACCACGGCCCACCTAGGTGCCCAAGGTTCCTACAGCATTTTTTCAGCTACGTAGTGAACCTGCAAGCACTGCCCACGAAGGAGACAGACCCAGCCCCTTTATTTGCTGTGTCCTTTCACGGTTGCGTATTATATGGACCGTACTCAGCTCTTTATCTGTTACGGTGATCGGCAGAAGTGAAGTGCCGTATCCAAACAGAAGTTGGAACATACCCACTACTGAACTGAACCAGGGCGAGCCGTGTCCCCCAGAAGTGAGAGCGCGCTCCTTGAAACGAGCATCCATTAGGGCGTTAGCATGCAACGCCTCTCTAACAGACACTGTAGAGCTGCGGGCTGGGCGACACCTATTGCGAGATTTATTAATCTGGAGGGGAGCCGATTTCCTCACGCAGTGAATGAGGAATTTGGTTAGGTGTTGTAAAACGCTTGTTGCGCCCTTCTCTCTAACACGGAGATACGTGCGCTTTTTCGCCATGTCAGTCCCCGCTTGGCAAACCCTGCAGACATTCCTCTGAGGCCCCTAGCATCTGACTCTCTGGCCTCCGCAACGTCTGCCCTATCGGGACTGCACGCTTCCAACGTACTGTCCTATTAAATTCCTAGAAATAATCTAGACGCATTTGCGACTCCTGAAAAATATATCTAAATCCGTAAATCTTCTGTTGAAGCGGGATAAGTAAGGGCTAAAGAACACGTTGGAAGACCGCGCCTCTGGTGATGCAGGTGCGCTCATGCTCTCTTTTGCCTGGCAAACCTCTCATCAGGGGCGAAGGTAAGGTTTAATCATTATGGCATTTTCCATACATTTCCCCATAGTGGAAGTTTTTCCACATAGCATTGAAGTTCCCCTCCCGAAGGGGAATGCTCCGGTTACCATGGTAACCCTCGTTCCCTAATGGGGGGGACGTAAATGCTATGTTCCTTCGCCATAATGATTGCCCCTTAGCTGTTGAGGTGAAAGACTCTTCAGCTAAAAAAATTATGCTTTGGCTTTGCTCGCACTGTGCTCTCATAGTTAAATTAATTGTAACGAGCATCAGCTGTGTAAGCTAAAGCTGCCAACTCATTGGCATTTCATTGGCCCGTTTACATACTCTTTTAGATTGGCTTTCTAAACGAAATCCCTATAGTGGAAGTTTTTCCACATAGCATTTCCGTTCCCCCCCTCGGGGAACGAGGGTTACCTTAGTAACCGGAGCGTTCTTTTAAACAGTCTATTTTTCTAAAAGGCTGGGAAAAAAATTAAGAAGCAATTTTCAATACAACACTAACATTTAAATGCAATAATAACAATGAGAAATGATTCATGAACAGCAAATGGTTTCTTTTTCCTCTTTTTTTGTGTTCCTTTTCTTCTTCCCAGCAGCTGATTGAGTAACTGATCTATAATTAAATGACTGAGGCTGCGTTTACACTAGTGCAGTTTTGTGTTAAAATGGCATTTTAGAATGAAATCACTGTTCATCCAGAATGGCATTTTTACTGTGCTTGTGTTGAATGTTTATATTCCTACTATAATTAATCAACCTGGGGAAATATAGTGAAAACTTTACCCTATTCACCTGTATTTTCTTGCTTGTCAAAACACATGCATACTAGGGCTGTCTCTGACTAAGGATTTTGTTATTTGACTGGTAGTTATTCATTAAAGACGTTTGTCAACTAATTGGCCATGTATTAAATTAACTTAATTAGCCTTACTTTTTTTGAGTTTAACTTTAGGGGCTGAGAATGTCATTTGTAACATCGTTTTACATTGTACAGCAGTACTATAATAACAAGTGTTAAAATGCGACATTACAAACTTGTACGCGCATAAAACAGCACCGACAAATGATATGATTATGTCGATGGAAAGAAAAATGGCATGGAGCTTTAGTGAATACTAATAATTTCCTAAAACAAAAGGTTAACATTCACACAAATTACAACGAATCAGTTTGAGTAAAAAATGATCTCCATGCACACATTGCAAAATAAAATGCAGCATATGTGACAATTCACACTAATTCACGCTGTACACTGCAGTCTATCACTTGTGTAATCATAATAAGTCATATAAGAGGGGCTTGACCAATCAGGGTGTAACCATGTATGTGTTTTAAAACAAAAATGCCCTAGTCTAGTGTAAAAGGCTACTCAATATTTGTGTGTTGATATGCTCAGAACTGTATATAAAGATTTATAGTTTATTTTCTTCACCTAACGTAATAAAAGACAAATTTTTGTATGTTAACATTTAATGTTTTTCCAGATACACAAAGTGAATTCAACAGTGAATTGAATCATCAACAGTGTTGCCAGATTAGGCGGTTTCCTGCCCAATTGGGTGGTTTTGAATTGTGCAGGTAAAAAATGGCATAGGCGGTTGACAAAATGTGGTGAAACGTAAATTTTATATGCAAATTATTTAACAAAACATGACTGTGTGCTCCAACTCCATTCAGTTAGTAATGATCAGTACCTAGCGCAAACTGCGTGTGCCCACCCGCAAGAGGAGGTGAAGAAAAGTTCTATCAAAATCGGACTCCCCGGACAAAAATTTACTCCCCTTCGCGTGCACGCACATCACGCAGTGCCTGCAGTTAAACTCACAGCGGTTTATCATGCCACTTTTATCGATCACTTTTTTCTGCAATTAACAGCAAGAACAAACATACAAGTGTTGTCTAATTAGCAAGCAGCACCTAATTATGTTTAAAAGAATTTAAAACGCCAAACGGGAATGACTTTATACCTCATTTCAAAAGGAAAACATACTCTAATAGGTAGTGTAATCTACACAACATTACATGGAGTGTGTGGGTGAGAGGGGGCAGTGTTTTGATGTGATCTGGTTATGTTGTGGTTCTGTGACTGCTGGTGTTGGTCGCTGTATGGGTTAAAATTATAACAGTTAAAGTAACTAGGTGAATTTCGATTTAAATAAATTAAAACTAAAATATTATTGTAATATTTTGGGCATATTTTTGTGGGTTTGAGCATGTTTTGGATCACTTTTGGGCAAAAAAAAAAAAAATGTCAGCTATATCTGGCAACACTGACCATCAACTCTCTCTGCTTGGTGAGCACTAGACCCTTCCTGTTACAATAATGTTTTATTAATGAAAATATAATGAGATGCTGGAATTAAATTAAAGAACTGTCATGTTGCTTAATCTACAAAAAGTCAAACCATTGTATCACTGTTATATTGATATTAATACTGTATCATTAGCTTCGCATCAGAATCTCAAATTCAAAACAAAACCGTGTAACACTTACTTCACAAATCTTTGGTAGAGGGCCAAAGTCACATCATATTTGTTCTCCAGGCGGGTCACAGCAGAGTTCACTTTAGGACTTATTGTGTCTACATTTACATCCATCTTCCTCACAAGACTGATGAACTGCTTCACACTGCAAAGGAACAGCAACTTAGTGTGTATTAAAAGCATTAATAACACTTTAATGCATAACACCACACACTTGAGAGGTAAAATCAGAACTTTATTTCTACATTTGCCAGACATACCTCAGACCAACAGTTTTCAGAAACTGCGTAAAGGTGAGGTTGATGCTTTCAAGCTCCATGCCAGCAATAAACAGACAAGCTCCCCACTGCTCTCTGTTCGAATACGGCATCTAACATGGAAGACATGCAAGATAGTGTAATTACGCATTTAAAAACCAACACATAAGTGTGATAAAGCAGATATAAGAAAAAAGCGTACATTTGTCTTGTCCATTGATCTAATCTCCCTCTCCCAGATTCTCCATGCATGATCACAGATAGAGTTGGTGGACTGGAGCTCCTCACTGAGAAACACAAACTCAGGATCCTTGTCCTTGTGTCTGGAAAAACAACAGTTGTCAGACATGGTCAACACACTGGCGCTGCTAGTCATGCAACGTTGCTTATACACATAAATAACTATTGTCAGCTATTTTGCAATTAGGAGTTGCTCTTTAGTGTTTGGGCTTTCAACAGTGGCATTTGCATTACATTACACTGAACTGAACTCAACTGAACTTTAACTCTGACAACTGAACTGAAGCCGTTTTAATTTACTAGACCTATTAAACTGCGTTCACACAATCTACGTTCTAAAAAGTGCTATAGAAATAAAGATGAATGTAATTTAAACACTACTTGACCCTTCATACTAAACAACAACAACAAAAATGTTGTATTTAAAGCTGTAAATGGTCAGTCGTTTAGTTACAGCATATATTTATGTAAAAATGAAACCTCATTATTCCTGACGCATTCGTTTGTAGATCAACCATGCTGAGATGTTATGTCTCATGAACGTAAATTAAAATGCTACACCTTCCATATGTAGGTCATGTAGACGTTTAGTATTGCCTGGTGTTTGTTCATTTGTGATGCATCTGAGTTGTTGCTCAACAAACAGGTGCGAAATAGACAAGTAGAAAACATGTTCATTATTTCAAATTCGAGCAATTTTCAATGCAAATGTCAACCTTGCCATGACAAAATTTACATTATCACCAAAATATAGAAACCCTTTCCAGGTTTTTTGCATAGGCTTGTATTTTAGAGTAGTATAAAAATGTCTGTCAATGCTTTCAAATAATTATATCTGATTTAGCAAAGTCAAACAAGTGCCAATTTCACATCTGTTACATCCATAACGGAGAGCTGTCACATCCATAACCAAGGTTTTTCCTTATAAAAGCAAAAATCTAAAATAAATAATTGTTGTTCTATAAAGAGTGAACTATTATCCTTTTGATTAGCATTGATTCTTTTGGGTTGTGCAGTTTAATTCACAGAATATCTACAAAAGTGTGGTGTATACTGTAAACTCGCAGACTTTTTGGTCGCATTGGTTTATTTTCCTCATTTAAAACCTAAAAATATTCACAGATTCATATTCTATGATCCCATAACTTTGTGGTTAGTAGTTTTGGAAAATATAAACAGATGTTTCAATATAATGATAACATATACTTTCATGTCAATTTATGTTTTAAGTTTTACTGCAAATGACACATCTATAACGCTGGAATTGCTCATTCATATTCCAACACAGAAGTGCTCAGACAAAGTGCTCTTCAAAAGACATTTTACAAAAGTGATTATAAGTTACATAAAAAAGTAAATTGTTTTTCTTTCGCAAATGGGTAAAACCTTTAAATATATAACATTCAGATTTAAATGACAAACTAATTGTTAGCTCTTTAACATATTTGTTCTGCGTATTAATCCTGAAACGATGATTCCAATCCAAATGATTCTCTTTGTAAAATATTACCTGACAAGAGTATTTGGTTAATAAACTATTGTTATAACGTGTCTGAATGACATGCTAGTAAAAAGGTTAAATAGTACAAGTTTAAAAACAGGAGTATAAACCAAATAATTTCTGAAGTACCTACAGTTTAGCTGTGTCATTTAAAATAACAACAAACTATTAAAAGTATTAAAAACAGGCGCCAACATTTTTATAGACTGTCATTTACAACATTGTTACTACGGTAAAAACACGGTACGCTGTCATAATAGAAGGACTAGTTTTCTGAAGACGACTGACTCGAGTTGTATTCATTCATAAAGTGTCGTCAAATATCGTCGGGTCGCTCTCTTCCTCCCCCACCACCCTCTACACATTTCATTGTTGTTGTTGTTTTTCTACTTGGCTCACCGTTCCGGACTGAGCGCTGTGCTGTCGCCGCTGTCCGGAGATCGGCTCTTCAGGCTCCCCTTCAGTTCTTTCTTCTGCGGGGTCCCGCTGCTGCGCTTCTTCGGCGGCATGTCGAGGGTCTCGTAGAGAATAGCGCGTTTACTCTCAGCACAGCGAGCGATCACGAGTCGTGTTGTGATGTTTGTGTTGTTGTGGTTAGTGGTTGGATGTCGGTGTCTGAGATCGCTTGTTTGCGTCCGCAACTCCCCGCTATTTCCTCAACTAGTTAAAACGCGGGAAAATAGACCGACGCAACATCCGTCACTACAGTGTGCGTCATGTCCGGCTATGCATAGTCAACGCTCAACAATAAAAAAAAAAGAACGATCTTTGACAAACAACTCAACATTTTTGCACAATGCTACTGTAAACACTTGTTTTTAAGCTCTCTTGTTGCTAATTGGCGAACAGAGTATTTCTATTTAACATTTTGGGATTCCTAACAGCCTACAGAATTAATGTACTTGCAAATGATAATCTTAATGAATATCTGTGTATATCTATCTGTATCTGGCTATTTATCTGTCTGTCTGTCTATCTATCTATCTATCTATCTATCTATCTATCTATCTATCTATCTATCT
>CAIGQZ010032312.1:6034060-6064454 GCA_903798205.1 Danio tinwini | reverse complement strand
CACATACACGCTCAAACGTTAGAGGGAACTGGACATTTTAAAATCTCAGTAACAATTGGTACCAAAGTCGATACTTTTGACAACTCTATTTGAAACACATTTGATTCAATTACTTTTGTATTCCAAATGCTCATGTGGTCAAATTAGGGCTGCACAATACATCGTTTCAGCATTTATGTAGGAGACCGCAGTAGTCACATCGCAGGGATCATTGTTTATTAGTATCAGTTGTATTTAACTTTATTTGTCATTTTTAAAATTATATTACAGAATGTACTAATAAAATAATCTCAATTGATCTAAAATGATATATATCTCAATATATATCGCAGTAAATGAAAATACTGCAATGTCAGTTTTTTCCAATATTGTGCAGTCCTAGGTCAAAGCCAATCAAAGAGCCACAAAAGACAACCTAGATGTGAAACACCAAACCAAATTAAGGTATTTATATTCCTCTGTGTTGTAATAAATGGGAGTGCACTCACTGTCTGATGACTGTGTCCATCCAAGAGGAATTGGCCTCTGGCACCTTTAAACAGGCTAGAGCCGAGGCCTTGATGATGAAGTCATTGACCGAGAGTTTGATGTTTTCAGCTTTCACCTCCTGATCATGGAGAGAAGGTACAGTTTCAATGGAGGAAAACTGCTATGATGAGCTCACTATGATCATGCAAAGCGAGTTGACTCACAGCATTTAGTTCTTTCCTGAGTTCAAGAACTTGGTCCATGTTGACATCGATAGACAGATAATAGTGAGGAATAGTCTGTTTTGACTGCATCAACCTCTGAGCGATCACCTACAGAAGCATGGCAGGGAATCAGGAGCAATGTGGGTAATGTATTCACAGAGAATACGAAGTGATCTGTGTAGTCAGTGAACTCACTTTGCGGATGTTGCTGATGGGGATGTCGGTGAAGGTTCCAGTAGGTACAGCAGCATAAGCAGGGGCAGCAGGAGGGCTGGGGGTAGGTGCAGACGGGGCAGCAGCTGCAGCCTGGTGGCAGGAAGTGATGTTTTGGAGAAGAAGAAATGAAAAAATTACTTGTACACTCAGGGCTTAACATTAACTTTTTTGATCACCAGCCACGGTGGCTAGTAGTTTTCCAACATTACTAGCCACTCGCCATTTTCACTAGCCACAATTTTATCTATGGGAAAATATATTTTATACACATAAATATGACGTGCCAGGACATGACATGACTTTGACATGCTAAAATTACTTGATTTAGATTTTGCGTTATCCCCACATGCCTCATTCATTTCACTTTTTGTGTCGTGTATGAGCTTGTTAAATGTTCATGAGCAAATGGGTCATGGTTTCATAGTATTACAATTAGTTTTTATTTCACATAATTTTCAGAGCTCAAAATGAAAGATTTACCAAATTCTCTGACCACACCAAACATAAACAATAAATAATTTCTTAGCCACAAATTTTAAATGTGTCAAAACAAGCAAAATATAGCTGTTTACTATACTTTATATTTAACAAAACATATGCACAGTAATCTGTCCTGGCTAAAGGTCCCAGATCACCAGTTAACTACACATAAATGGGGAGTAATCTCCCATTAAAGCAATGTTATTGTAAAAAATTATAATTAAACCACATTACGCAAAAGAAAGCAGGTAAAAAACATACCGTGTGATAATAAAAGGATTATAAGCACACGGTTAACATTAGACCCATAAAAAAATCTGTTCAAATAATGGTGAAAGTGAAAGCAACCGGTGCTGCTTACAAAAAGACAGCGGGGTTAAGTTGGTTTTGTTTTCGATATTCCTGACACATTCAGTGATAGACGGCAATAACTCAAAAACCACTTATCCTAAAAAGAAAAAAAAAAAAGACAGCTGTGAAGCATAGCCAGCTTTGTCTATTTGTAGGAAACACAGTTTAGATCTTTTTAGGATAAGAGGTTTTTGAGAAAAAAATCCAAATATTGATAAACAATGTTACGATAGTTGTTATAACATCAAGTTATGATTGAATTACCTCTTGCTACAGATATGAAATAGTTTGACAGCAAGCAGGAAATGTGTGTGTTGAAAAAGTGAAAACAAAGCTTGACTGTTTGCAAATGTAATAGCTTAATAATATTATTATTAATAATAATAATTCCTTACATTTATATAGCACTTTTTTTGGACACTCAAAGCGCTTTATACATTTTTGGGGGGAATCTCCTCATGCACCACCAGTGTGCAGCATCCACCTGGATGACACAACGACAGCCATATTGCGCCAGACCACACACCAGCTGATTGGTGGAGAGGAGTACCAATTATGACATTGGGATGTTTAGGAGGCCATGATGGACAGAGATCAGTGGGCAAATTTGGCTAGGATGTCTGGGGTTAAACCCCTACTCTTTTTCGAAGACATCCTGAGATTTTTAAAGACCACAGAGAGTCAGGACCTCAGTTTAATGTCTCATCCGAAAGACGGTGCTCACTGAGCTGTATAGAGTCCCCATCAATATACTGGGGCGTTAGGATTCACACAGACCGCAGGTTGAGAGCCCACTGCTGGTCTCACCTAACACCACTTCTGGAAGCAACCTAGCTTTCCCATGTGGTCTCCCATCCAAGTACTGACCAGGCGCAGTCCTGCTTAGCTGCAGTGGGCAATAATGTGAGAGTTGCAGAGAAATACTTACAGGAGTGAGCTTTGGTGGAACAAAACTGTCAATATCTTTCTTGGTGACTCTGCCATCTGGTCCAGTTCCTATAGACACATGTGCAGAAAATCCGCAATTCAGTCAGTGCATAACATAAAAATTACCAATAAACAATACAAGGAAAAACTGAGTCAATATAAACTAGTCTCTCTTACAAATAAAACCCTCAAATCTCCTACCAGTGACTTGAGTGATGTCAACTCCTTTCTCAGCCGCCAGCTTCTTGGCTAAAGGACTGGCAAACACTCTTCCCTTCCTAGCAGCAGCAGGAGCGGCAGGAGCAGCAGCAGGGCCTGGGATGGAAGCTGCCGGAGGTGCTGCTGGTGGTGGAGTGGCCACCTGAAAAGTAAAGTACATTTTTTAATTAGATTATGATCCAAGCATAACAACAAATTTACAACAGAACAGCTGAAACGGAAAACAAAAATAATTTGCAGTGGTCCAGTCAAAGCCCAGACCTCAACCTGACTGAAATGCTTTGGCGAGTTCTGTGCAAAATTAAACTTCAGAAACGCAAACACAGGATGTGGAAATGAGAGTGGAGGGCAAAAGACAAACAATTAATATATGAGCTGGAAAATGTTTATTTTGGAATTTGAAAAACTTTGAAGGTTTCAGTTTTTCAATGTAATTTGAAACTTGTTTTTATTTTTAATTCACGTTCATGATCACTTGATACATGACCATGTTCTTTCTTTTCTGTGTGTTAAAATATTATGTGTTTTCTATTTTTTTATTTACGCATATTATATTTCGTTCCACAACTGAGATACCTTTGTCGAAAATTGATTCTATAGCGAGATTTTTATTATGTCCTGATAGGGAAAACTACAAATTTAATAAGGTGTCCTATTTTTTCACATGACGTAATGTATTCCACCTTCTAAAATGATTTATTTTTGTTAAGGTTAAAGATTAAATTAATATTCTTTTTAAAATGGGCATTAGAACACATGCTTGTTATTAGAGCTGTGACTTTAAAGTTATAACCAATGTTGTGTGCAGACACACTCACATACATATAATTAAAAATAAAATTTCTACATCTTGTTTGTACATATCCTGTGCATACCACAACTGACTGTAATTTGTTGTAGTCTATTTCTGACACCCACACCCACACAACTGGCATGATTTCAGTATTGCAAAACTGCAAAAATTGCAGTCACCTTTCACTTGTAGTCATTTCATCAAACTCTTGATATTACAATGGTAGTAAAAAAACAAGACCATGATTTTTATCACAGTGACCTATAAAATGTATTACATCACATCACGACATGCTGTTCATGTCAATAAAAAAAGATGTTGCAATTCACTGTGATTAATAAATGACAGCTTTTAAAGGGATAGTTCGCCTAATAATAAAAATTCTGTCATCATTTACTCTCCCTTCACTCCAGTTGCACACTGGTTTTCTTCTGTTGAACACAAAAGTTGAGATTCAATACAATTTTTTCATAGTATTTCTTCCCTAGTATGGATGTTAATGGCTAATTGCTTTCAACATTCTTCAAAATATCTTCTTCTTTGTTCAACAACAATGACAAAAAGAAACTCACAAAAGTTTGAAACCATTTAAGGGTGAGTAAATTTTCATTCATGAGGGAATCATCTCTTTAACTTAAAAAAAAACTGTCCAAAATAAAAGCGTTAAAGGTCCCATGAAATTAAAATCAAGATTTTTAGATGTTAATATAAATATTTTTACTGTGTGCTCCAAAATAGTGACAAAATTAATGTTTGGAAGATATAAAACTGATATAAACATGTAAAGCTTGTTGTTTTGTCACTTCCACCTAAATCGATTAACGGTTTTATTCATGTCACCTCATACTTCAGTGTCTCATCAAATCGTGACCAATCAAATGCTTTCTAGTATCTGCCATGTCTCGTCCCCTTCAAGACGCTTCACATTTGATGCACTCAAAGCATTTCATGGGTCCTTTAAGTGTAGGAATAATGGAGATGATAGAAATCATTACCGGTGTGGGAGCGGGAGGTGGGCTTGCAGCAACCCCTGTCTCTACATAGTCTGAAAATGCACTTATGTCCGATTCCTTTTCCACAATGATGCAGAGAGGAGTGCCGAGAGGAACATCTCTGGTGCCCTCAGAAATCATGATCTTGGCCAGGTAGCCTTCCTCCTGAACCTCAAACCCTGAAAAACCAAAGGAAGTGATTATAAGACCATTTTAATAGAGAGAGCAATATCTAATCTTACACAAACTGATGGTAACAGTACGCTTCTTAACTGGTTTATGCAATTCCATCTGTGTGTGCATTTTCAATCAAAAGTTGGGATTGGTAAGGTTGCTGTTAATGTTGAAATGCAGTGCATCCGAAAAGTATTCATATCACTTCACTTTTTCCAAATTTTTTACGTTACAGCCTTATTCCAAAATGGATTAAATTCATTTATTTCCTCAGAATTCTACACACAATACGCCATAATGACAATGTGAAAAATTTTTTTTTTTAATTGTTGCAAATTTATTGAAAATTAAAAACCTTAAAACTCACATGTACATAAGTATTCACAGCCTTTGCTCAATAGTTGTTGATGCACCTTTGGCTTACAGCTTCAAGTCTTTTTGAATATGATGCCACAATCTTGGCACACCTGTATTTGGGAATTTTTGCCCATTCCTCTTTGCAGTACCTCTCAAGCTCTATCAGGTTGGATGAAAAACGATGGTGTACAGCCATTTTTAGATCTCTCCAGAGATATTTAATAGGATTTAGGTCTGGGCTCTGGCTGGACCACTCAAAGACATTCACAGAGTTGTTGTGAAGCCACTCTATTGATATTTTGGCGGTGTGCTTTAGGTCATTGTCCTGCTGGAAGATGAACCGTCGCCCCAGTCTGAGGTCAAGAGCACTTCAATGCAGGTTTTCATTCAGGATGTCTCTGTACATTGGTACCTGGTTTTCTCCAAAAGTAACGCCTGGCATTCACTCCAAAGAGTTCAATTTTAGTCTTATTAGACCAGAGAATTTAGTTTCTTATGGTCTGAGAGTCCTTCAGATGCCTTTTGGCAAATTCCTGACGGGGAGTGGCTTCCATCTGGCCACTCTACCATTTAAGCCTGATTGGTGGATTGCTGCACAGATGGTTGTCCTTCTGTAAGGTTCCCCTCTCTCCACAGAAGAACGCTGAAGCTCAGACAGAGTGACCATCGGGTTACTGATCACCTCCCTGACTAAGACCATTCTCGCCCGATCACTCAGCTTAGATGGCCAGCCAGCTCTAGGAAGATCCCAGTGGTTCCAAACATCTTCCACTTCCGGATGATGGAGGCCACTGTGCTCATTGGAACTTTCAGAGCAGCAAAAACATTTCTGTAACCTTCCCCAGCTTTGTGCCTCGAGACAATCCTGTTTCGGAGGTCTACAGACAATTCCTTTGTCTTCATGCTTGGTTTGTGTTTTGACAAGCACTGTCAACCCTGGGACCTTTTATAGACAGGTGTATGCCTTTTCAAATCATGTCCAATCAAATGAATTTACCACAGGTGAACTCAAATTAAGCTGCTAAAACATCTCAAGAATGATCAGTGGAAACAGAATGTACCTGAGCTCAATTTAGAGCTTCATGGCAAAGGCTGTGACTACTTATGCACATGTGATTTTTTTAGGTTTTTTATTTGTAATAAATTTGCAACAATTAAAAAAGTTTTTTTACGTTGTCATTATGGGGTATTGTGTGTAGAATTTTGAGCAAATAAATAAATTTAATCCATTTGGAATAAGGCTGTGACAAAAAAAATGTGGAAAAAGTGAAGCGCTATGAATACTTTCCGGATGCACTCTATATGACACCATAATAGAAACCATGCACACACAGAAATAGGTTTAATATGCTATTATTTGAAGAGAGAGTGTAAAAAGTGTATATCTCTATTATAAATGTATTAAATGTTCTGTTTTCATTTTTCTTTAGATTTATTCTTTATTTATTTGGATACATACATGATCTTTGTAAAAGAAAAAATGACAAAAAAAAGATAGTGTGTGTGTTTGTATATATAAAAAGGGACTAAATGAAAATGAAATAAATTATTTATTAAATTAAAATAATAGAAAACAAATTTTTTATAAAAAATAATTTGTTTTATTAAAAACAAAAACAATAATAACTACAAAATAAAAAAAAACAAGAAAAAATAGAAATTAGATAGAGGGAAATTAAGGATTAAAAGAAATAAAAGCAAATAAATAAATAAACAAATGTATAAACAAACAAATAAATAAACAAATAAAACAAAATAATACTTTAATTGTCTGTAATGACTGGACAATAAAAACTCCTTTAATGTGTCTGTGCAGACAGGGATGCAGAAATTATTACTGAATTATAATAATTATACACAAAATAATTGAATTCATTTACCGATTGTTGCCTTATCGGTCTCGATTTCAGCCAGCAGGTCTCCCTCACTCAGCTTCTCACCCACTTTCTTCTCCCAGCGCTGCACGGTGCCCATAGTCATGGTGGGGGAGAGAGCTGGAAGAAGCACCTAAAGAAAGTAAAACAGGGAGTTAATAAGAGCATACAATATTATGCCTGCATATGGGGTAGACGGGTACATATCCCAAATGCTTTTACTTCTGAATTAGTAATGGAGCATGCAGTCACTTTGATATTCATCCAGATGTCATACCTTCATATGAGGCGGGTAGGAGCTTCCAGGTACTTGTGGGGCTGAAGGAGCAGCAGTGGGTGTGGCTGGTGGGGAAGGGGCTGCAGCAGCAGGGGCGGAGCTAGCGATTTTATCCAATGTAAAGTCCTTGAATGAAGAGATGAGCTCAGGTCTAAAGGACAGAGGATGCACATTAATTCATCACATCAATTTTACACAATACATCTCCTATATCAGACATATAGCTATGTACAAAAATATTAAGAGAGCACAATTTTTTGCAGGTGACAGTAACCTGTGTTTTCTTTCCACAAAGGGAAAGCGGAACTAGTGCTGCATAGATACAAACCATAAACAAAGCTGTGTTTATGTATTTTCACAGCACTTCTCACATTCAACAGAGGGATTAGTTTGTGTAAATATATCTGATAATGCTTATTGTTTGTAAATGTTTAATAAATACAACAGACAGTCGGTATCCTTGTGTTCCTTAGGCTTTGTGTCATTTGCTTAGTTTACTTAAGTTTTTGTTTTCGCGCTCAGATTCATAACTGAGCAACCAATCAAAGAGCTGTCATTCACTGACAGCTGACGACGATTCTACATGCTAAATCAGGCTAAACTTTCTCTGAAGATAGTCTGACAAGAAGTGATGTAAGGAATACACCAAACAAAGTAGCCTGACAGACAGATGCTCACAGACACGCCCAATGGCTGACCGTCGGGTTGGTGTGACCCAGCCTTAATATAATTAAAGACATATAATATATTTACAACAAACAGCAAATCTTTGCACTGCAAATAAAAACCTGTACTTACTTGTCAACGGTAATACAAATGACCGCTCCAATGGGCACATCTCTTGTACCCTCTGCAACCAGGATCTTGGCTAGATAGCACTCTTCCAGAATTTCAAATCCAACTGTAGCCTTGTCTGTTTCAACCTGACCAAATCAAAACGCAATTCGAATTAAAGTCGGAGTTATACCATAAAGCTCGATTCTGATTTGTTGACAGCCACTTTATCCGTGTTATTTTTCTAAACATCACCATTTTGTTGTCTGCTATTACTTGCCTAGTTTAGCCATCAATATTAAAGCATCAAGTGTAATTTTGAACACTGAATACTGACAGAAGCAAATTTCATGGCCTGTTTCCACTGAGTGGTACCGTACGGTTCATTACGATTTTATGGCCGTTTCCACTGTCAAAAGGTTCCTAAAAGCAAACCGTACCGTACCTCTTTTTGGGTACTCTTGGCAAAGGTTACCAAGCACAACAAAAGGGTACCAAAAGGTGGAGAAAGATGTGCAACTAAACGCTACTGGTTTACAGAGATATGTTACTAGCTCGTGCCCAAGCCGAAAAATTACACCATAATAATAATATACATATAATAATGAGCCATGGTCGACCAGAGCTCAAACAAACCTTGACGTCGTCTTGATGAACAGCCACAAAGCCAAGATGAAGAGGAGAATCTACCCTGTCAAGGTCGTCTAAAGTGCGATCGCGGTTTCACTTTCTTACGTGCATTTGCTGCGCTTCTATATTTGAAATAACAAACTTCTTGAGCTGATGATAATAATGTGCGCGTGATTATTAAAGTGCTTCTGACATCCTTTTTAAAAACAGACAAACGCAAGAGTGAAGCGCGAAAAAAAGGAGAAGCCTGAAAAAAACAAAAGAGCAAATGATTGTTTCAGCAACCTAAAACATGAACAAACTGCCATGTTTAAGGGTCTGTATGTGTTCATATATGTTGCATTAATTGCAGACAGTACAGTGGGTTATTTTTCCCTATCATTGATCTGCAGTTATAATCAAATCATGTTCATAGAAAGGTTAGTAATGAACATTTACACACAAGTATTTATGTATATAAAACATCTGTTTTGCGAGAAGTCCTTCTCATATTATATGTGAACGACCCGTACAGCTTTACTTTAGACATTTCCTCAAGCAAGAATGATGTCGACTGAAACTTCCTGTTTTAAACCACGCCCACCAAAAGAGAACCATTGATGCCCTTTTGCCAGTGAAAACGCAAGCCTGATAAAATACTGATCTGTACCGCACCGTACTGTACCACTCAGTGGAAATGGGCCATTAGTGTCTTGTTAAAACCCTGAACGTGTCTCACCTCAGCAATCAAATCTCCCTCATTGATTTTGTCACCTTCCTTCTTCTCCCATCGTGCAATAGTGCCCATCTGCATTGTGGGGGACAAAGCAGGTAGTTCCACCTATAAGACAATAAATTGGGTCGAACATTTAGCCAGAATGAACAGACGTTCTTTCCATAAAGCATTATATGTAACTGATAAAATGTTTCTGTTTTAATGCATTTTGAACAACTATATTTAAGAATCACAGTGCAGCTACAAAATACTGATTTTAATTTACATCTTTAGATCTTTTTAATATCCTTCAAATCACAATTTTTTTGTCAAGATGGATAAATTGTTGTTTAGTCCGTTAAAATATATTAATATTTAGTACACTGTAGAAAATGCTGAGTTCCACACAATTCCTTCATGTTGTCTCAACACAAATCAATTAAGTTAACTCAATCGTTTTTACAAATTAATAAGATAAGAATTTTTTTAATAAGAATTTTGCTGTTTCAACTCATTTTGAATAAGTAGTTTGAACAAGCAGCAAAACTTATTTTAGAGTGTATGATTATCTATTATTTTATATATTTGAATAAATTCTGGCCAGTTCAAATATTTATTCAAGTATATATTTTTACAAAAAACATCTGTAGCTGAAGCATTATTTCACACATATTTTGATACTGCAATATTCTCTGTACTAATATTTCTCTGGTCTATTCAGGGCTCAAAAATGACAATAAAATCTTACAAGTCCCTGAATGTGGCTACAGTTTCATTACTTAGATTATTTTAAGAAATATAAAAAACTGTTTAACTGTTTCATATAGTTAAGTCTGTACTATAACGTTAGGTATGTCAACATTAATGGATGTATGGACCTCTAGCAGCCCAAAGAATTCATGACATATTTATAACTGCAGAACTGCTTGAACATCTTGAAGGTGACACCAACAAAAAAACGACACTAGGAACACTTAAAATATACAGTGTAGGTACTTGTATTCTTATCCTTCTTCTGAAACCACGATATGTACTTTTTTTCTTTTATAGAACACAAAACAGTTGACAAATAAAACATAACGACAGAAAACACAATGAAAGCCACCGTTCACTTTTAATATAAAAATGTTATGTAAATGAACGGCGTCTCCATTTTTTTCGTTTTGTGGTCCAGAGAAAGAAAGCTATACACATAATATCATAAATGATCTGATCTCAGCTCACCTTCTGATGCGGCGGCAGGCTGTAGACTCTCATGCTCTGACTGAAAGCGGCCGTTTGGCTTCTCAGCACCCATGATCTGTTACTGAGGATGCTGTTGCAGACTCGCCGACCGTGACACGAGCTCCGGATCCGGGCAGGCCCGCTGGAGTGGTACCGTTTGAGATGATGGCAGGACACTGGTCCGGGTTGAGGACTGGCAGCAGGAGCAGCAGCAGGGCCCGAGAGGACACTGGGCCGGGTGAGCCTGGCAGATGGGCGCACTCGCAGCGCTAAACGCAACATTATGGACGTGATGTGTCCTGTAAAACTACGCTGGATTGGAGTAAGGCTACTCTGGTATCAGAATATCTGATACCTGTGGTAGCGGTGGCGGTATGTTCTCCCCAAAACGTACAGAACAACCTCACTTTCCAATGACCTCCCCACTCCAAAACATCCCACTTTACGACACTCTCCTTCGGCTTCGTCCTCCTGGTGACGCACCAGGGTTGCCAGATATTCACAAGCTTAATGTGCAAAATCCTCCTTATCAAATTTTCTTTAACCTTTTCTGAAATTATCGGTTGTCTGAAAAAGGAAATTGTTATTATTATATTTTGATTGAGCAGAGCTTCAAACAATAATGTGTAGATTATTAAACATTTTATGTAGGTTAAACTTGAGACATCCATTTAGTGTTCATTCCTGAAAACTGTTGTAAATTAACTTATATATATTGAAAGTCTATTAAGTGCAAGTTCATTTTTTTATATCTTTTGTGAAAATAAAATGTAAAAAAATGTGTAAATTGCTGTAAAAAATTAAACAGCAGAAGCATATGTATTGTGCCTGCACGAAGTAAAATATATATATATAAAAAGTGCACATAATACCTTTTATAATAATTTAAATGATTTAAAAAAGCCCTTACAAATTACTTAACAGTGTATTAAAGAGGTATTTTAATTAGTTACTTTATGGCATTTTAATGGGTAGATCTTCTGTAAATCATGTTGCGAATCATGCATGACAAGATACATACATGACATTTTTGCTTAGATAAAAATTTTTTTAATAAAAAGCAAATAATTATTATTATGCTGATGCTTGAAATCCTTGTCTTTGAACCACATACCTATGAGACCTGTAAATAAAAAAAAATGAAAGTATTTTTTCCTCTGTAGTTCATGAAATTAAATATGTAAGTATACAATAAATTATAGTATTCATATTATTTTGTTACAATTTTACGTTATTGGCGGAATATTTCACGAAGACTTTTTTTTTCCGAGGGAGGATTACATTTAAGATACATGGCAACCTTCAAGCTGTCAAAGCCGGTATCGTAAACTGTGAAGAGCTGACGTACAACTGCCGTCGAGTCAGTTTAACTATCCACACCTCTATACTGAAGTCGCCTGGACTACAAATCACTCTTCTTCTGTTTTTTTATGTTGTAAAATTTTCAACTAAATATTAATACAGTGGACTCTACTCATAGAAGTTTAAACGGTTTAGAACTTTGTTATATATTGCACAAAAGGAGACCTGTCATAATTCACCGTTGTAAATACATTAATAAATAAATAATTAAAGTGAATAGTAGCAGAGCAGCAGAGGATGTCAATCTATATCATTTCAACATTTAGATTTGGGTTCCACAGATTAACTTCTTGCAGGTTTAAAACATGCCAGCTTTATTCTTTGGCTGAATTGCACATTGAAACATTTACGACAGCCTAAGAGAAGTTTACATGCCAACGCTGCGGTTTATTTAGGTATTCTTCAAGCATAAATTGATAACAAAATAAAACAGGCATGTGCTTAGAACAGCATTTATTGTAATGCATTTTCTGCAAAATAGAAAAATAGAATATACATTATATGCAAAGAAAAGCCCCGTGTAGCATAATGTTGCGTTAGAAGTGCATTAGTCTTTTGGTTGTTTATTTGACTATTTTAGCGAGGGCCGCCGCTCGTCTCTCTGTGTTCTTAAACAGGGCTCGGATGAGGCTCTTCATCTCATTGCAGGAGAACTCCACTGCCAGAGGCCCTTTGCCCTCTGCCCACCTAAAAAATAAAGAAACATGGATAATGTGCCCTGCAGTTGAACCAATTAACTATTTTTAGCACATTTTTATCCACATTCCCAACATCCTGGCTACCTTACATGGCTAAAATACACTAAAAAATCTAAACATATACACAAATAATAATTATCTAAAAATAATATGTAATAAGCCAATTCAGTCCAAAATAAAAGCATAGAATTAGATATGGCAGTTTACAACTAACAATAAGGTTTCATTAGTTAATGTTAACTAATATATTTACTAACATGAACTAATTACAGAGTATATCCAGGAATCAGAGTGAAATTCAATAGATTTAAGACCTTTTTAAAGACTCATTTCATACATTTTAAGACCTTATAACCACTTTAGGTTTCAATCGGAAACACTGGCGAGATTTTAACTTACAGTATATTTACTTAATATTAATGTAAGAAACTAATCCAAAACTAAACCATTATTCATAAACTGAATACAAATTTTTAAATCTAGCTAATTCAGCAGGTTGGTGCCTATAGAGCTGCAGAAATAATGGTGTTGCCTTAGTAACTGCAATAAACAAAGCAGCATGATGTCAAATCTAGCAGAATTTCATAAACTACACAGCATCCTGATATTCACAGATTTAATTCAGGCAAACTTTAGTATACAACTATACATTGCATAATCAAAAATTCTATCAAATTTAATACCTTGCAAAATGGCATTTAAGACTTTAATACTTATTAAGGGCCTACATTGATTTATCAACTTTAAATACTTTTTAAGACCCCGCGGACACCCTGAATTAAGAACATTTGTACAGCATTTATCAATCGTAGTTTAACCTTTATTATATTAGTTGCATTACTATAATATATGCATTAATAACATTAAAATTCTTGCTTGTTAACATTAATGCAAAATGATTTAACATGAACCAACAATGAACAACTGTATTTTCATTAACTAACGTGAACTAAAATGAACAAATGCTGTAATAAATGTGTTCTTCATAGTTTGTTCATGTTAGTAAATATATTAACTAGCATTAACTAATACAACCTTATCGTAAAGTGTTACCGATATGGCTTTAAACGTAATAACAGTGGAAAAAAATAATAAATATAACAGATTTAATAAATGTATCACCTGTCCACGATCTCCTGTAGATTAGCGTTTAGCACCATGGAGATCTCTTTTAATGTCATCCACTTCTTTACATATATAGGAACCTCTTCTTGATATTTTTTGTTCTTGTTCTCATCCGGCAGTGGATTGAAGACTAGTGGTCCCTCTTCTATGATGGTTTGACACAGTGTTCGCAGTCGCTCACCGTCCACATTGGAGATGTCCTGAAATAAGAGCACTTGGTTTAAACAGGGTCACACAAAAAGGGGAAAAACACAGCACTGTGCATTGCCTTACCTCCAACATCATAATCTTATTAATCAGTTCTAATATTGCAGTATTGAGGAGAGTGCCCATGGCTTTGCAGTATATGTTTACAGGCAGGACATCCTGCCAAACTTTTCCCAACCTCCGCAGCTGATGAATAACCTGAAATAGACATCAAAAAAAGAACACTTGGCACAATTGGTAGAGAAAATAAGAAGAAAAAAGCTTTATGGTCTATTCTTGGAGTATATACAGGAATCAGAGAGTGAAATTCAATACATTTTAAGACCTTTTTTTAAGACTATTTCCATACATTTTAAGACCTTATAAACAGTTTAGGATTTAACCAGAAACACTGGCGAGATTTTAACTTACAATATATTTATTAAATATTAATGTAAGAAACTAATCCAAAACTAAACCATTATTCATATACTCAATACAAATCCATTAAATCTAGCTATTTCAGCAGGTTGGTGCCTATAGAGCTGCAGAAATAATGGTGTTGCCTTAGTTGCTGCAGTGAACAAGGTAGCATGATGTCAAATCTAGTAGGATTTCATTGATTTCATAAACTACACAGCATCCTGATATTCACAGATTTAATTTAGGCAAACCTTAGCATACATTGCAAAAAAAATAATATTAAATTTAATACCTTGCAAAATAGCATTTAAGACTTTAATACTTTTTAAGGGCCTTAAATTTCTCTACATAGATTTAACAAATTTTAATACTTTTTAAGACCCCGTGGACACCCTGGGAGGAGTGAATTTGTGGTGTGTGATCATACTTGTCTGATAGCTTTACTGGCGACAGAGTAATTGTCTTCATCATCCAAGTTGGAGAAGTTGCGTGCAGTGGACAGTCTCTCCAACATCTCTGCTTTCTGAACGTTCATTTGTGCCACAAAGCACAGAGCACCTTGTTTAAGCACAGGAAAAACAATTATCTTATATTACTATTGAGTATCTAAACTGCCATTCAAAATTTGAAAAGCTGCAAGTTGGCAGCTGTCTGCGGTGCCCAGCTGCGACTCAGGACACTGTTCATATTTCTGCCATGCCACACAGGGCGATCTGAATAATTTCATTTTACAGGATTCGTACACATTTTTACTACTAAAATATCATGACTTTCCATGACTTTTCCAGGACTTTCAAGTACATTTTCATGAGCCAATGTTTCCTGTAATGTCCTCATATATACATCGTAAATTATAAGAAAAACAATGCACATTCAAATTTAATACAGCATATCATAAAACACAAAACAAATCTATTTAGTTTGAATTTATTTTTATATATCTATTGTATGTAAAAATGTATTTAGATGATGCTTACACATGGCGGTTCATTCCCGCTGTGGGACCTATGAAATTGAGACTAATCCGAAGGAAAATGAAGGAATGAATGCTTACTCAGTATTCATAATGTGAGACCATGTTTTTGGCCAAAGACAGAAAACAAGTAAAGACAACTAACCTATATTCAAGTTTACAGATATATGTTAAACTAATTTCCATGACCTTTCCAAAACTTTGTGGGGCTTTTTGTTTTTCCAAACTTTTCTAGGCTTGGAAAATGCCATGTCAAAGTTCCATGACTTTTCCAGGTTTTCCATGACTGCGTGTACCCTGATTTTAAATAATATGGGTGTGTGCACGTCCAATGTGTGTTACTTCCAACTGTCATGTGCACGGCGCATCCATGCGACCCCTTTAATGATGGAGTCTGCTTTCGCTTTGTGGATCAGTGACTGCAGGAAAAAGAACATTACGCTGGATGCCAACATTATCCGCACAAAATCTAAAAAGCTTTATGAACCTTTTGCTGAGAGCAATGAATGTTCGCTGCTGTCAACAGGTTTTGATTTTTGGTTTTATTCTATAACTTATTTTTCTACAAAAGTGTAAACTTCGAGGGTGTTTAAGCAAGAGAAAAGTGTGAATATTTTAATGCCTGTCTGAGAAAAGTGAATAAAGTGTGTAGTAAGTAGTTTTACAGCCTTAAAACATCTATAATAATTGTAAAAAATAAAGCTGACTACTTTGCATATTTCACCTATTGCAAGTTATTTTTAGAATGCAATTCCCATAATAAACGAGGGACCACTGTGTATATACACACACATATATATATATATATATATACACACATATATATATATATATATATATATTCTTATCTTTTTAACATCTTCTTAAAGTAAAAAAAAAAAAGAATAAAAATAAAAAAAGAATCACACTGTCCTCAAACACTTCAGTAGTATCACAGACCATGCCAATGTGAACTTACCCAGTCTTCTGAAACCTGGGACCAAGTCTACAAAATAAGCCACTCCATCTTTCAAAGGAAGGTAAGGTTTAAACTGAAAACCCAAGGTTAAAAGATGGTGAGCGATGAACATGCAGTTATTGTGCTGGATGGCAGCCAAGTGAGGCAACTTCAGGAAGTTATCCCTAAGTCATCAAAAACATAGCATCATTATAAAATAAATAATACAGACTGCAATACAACTATTAATAAAAAAGACACCAACTTACTTGTGATAAGTAGGTACAACATCATAGAACAGATGAAAAATGTTTCGGACAGTATAGAAAAGCTGGACTCCGCTGAAAAAAGACGACCACAGATTTATGTCACTCAGGAATTTCAGCTTCTAGTTATGGCTAGTGGATGTAGTGCCTGCTGCTTACCACTGGGGGGAGCTGCCCACCGCCTCAGACAGAGTTTGTATGGCCAAGTCCATCAGCTGCTGCACAGACTCACTAATGCGACACACGGGAAGACACAGAGTATTGGGACTCAACTGCTTCTCATTCTCCAGACTCTGTTGATCATAATGGCCACTTCTTTTACTCGACTCCTTCCTCTCTTTCTCTCCTCCGCCAGGACTTGGTAGTTTTGGGATTGAGAGTTTATATTCTGGCGTGATCTGAATGCAGAGAGCACAAAAAAGCTCATAATAGGTTCTCCTAGCTTGATGACTATTACATTATATTAAAGGTATCTTACTTTCACCGTGTTGTGCATTTCAGAAGTCATCAGTTTCCGCGCAGCCACGATGACATCTTGGCATTTTTTGCTTGCGAAGTGGCAGTTGACGTTCCTGGCATATTTTAAGAGATCTGTTGAGTCCCCTGCGAGGTAGCCCATCTCCTTCAGACTGCTCTCAAAATCCTCTGTCTGTTTGATGACCTGAGGACACAATTGAATATTGTATTACAAAGAATGGCTGTGCAGTTGTCATATGCGGACAACTATCTCTGGCCATGCAGTCTTACCTCACTATACTCGGCTAGCTGACTGCTGTTAGCTGGTATGGAATGTACCAAGCACTCACGAATAATGCACTCGGACATCTCCTCCCATATCAGACCTCCTAAAATCTCAGACACTTTCTTTTCATCTACCGACACATCTGATGAAAAGAAAACAAAAGGAAATGTCATCATAAGCCTGCTGGAATGCCTAATGTTGGTGTTTTCAACTACATTCCTGAATGGACCCTTTTCATATCTCTGGGTTTCTTAGCAGTGGAAGTTGTCGCAGTTGGGTAAACTTAGAGTGCAGTGAATGGGAGACTAAAGCAAATACTTTTTTTACAATCCTATTTGCTGAAATATTAAAGGAAAAACTTCATGATGGTGTTATCAAGACTTTCAGAATAAGAAAAAAAATGGTGCGAGACGGCTGCCAGAAGAGGGAACAATGTCAAATTTTACAGATTTAAGATGCTGATGATCGTTAAATGCATCATTACAGTCTTGTGAAAAGGATCCATTCCTAGTTAAAGTGGAAATGCTGCTGTAGCAAACTAGGCTACTGGTAGCCATAAATGAAACAAATACTATAATATTTACAAATAGCATAACCACGTTCCCCTGACTCCACAACAAATCATTTAAATATACAAGTGTAAAGATTTTTTATATCCCCCCCCCAATATTATTATATCAATAATATTTTATTTAATGACTTCTAAGATGTAGTCTTGAATGAGGTTAACCTAATATTATATTTACAATTAATATTACATTGTCTTTTTTTTTTTTTTAACTCTGTTAATATAAAAAAAAAATACTTGGCAACTTTTCCCATATATCGAAGACTTCTAAGACAATGTATGCATTGCATTTAATCATCATAATTAAATTGTCTATAGTACACAGAATCGTCATCCATTTCCAAATGATTTCTAGACGTACCAAAAAGGTGTTCATGCAGTGTCTTGAGCACGGTGAGCACTTTGGTGTAAACTTGGCTGGGATCTGGATGCTCTGCTTTGGTTTCTATACACTGGAGGCTCAGGACAGCACCCTGCTCTGGCTGACTGTTCACTTCCACCACCAATGAAGGGTATAGGATGAGCGGCTTTAGTATATACTTAAACAACACTTGCCCTAAAAGGAAAGACAAAACACAGTTAACTAATATAAAAATCTTGAATAAATCATTGCGGATGAACAAATAGGATTTAACACCAAGCCTTACCAAACAGTTTAATCTTTTTATGAAGTTCTCCTTGAATGGAGAGGGCCTGGAGAATGCTGGACAGAAGAGCATGTGGGACAGATTCATCCACCTTAGATCCTCCTTTATTTAAATGAAGTGCCGTCTTCAGGAATGACTTTGCACCAGTGAGCTCGCCTAAAACATGAAGACAGAAAAAAAAATCATAAATTTCACTGGAATGACATTCTAAAATTAAAACCATCATTCATAAAAAGTGTAACTCTATAATAATAATGGTCCATTAGTTCATGATCATGTATTTACTAACATAAACAAACAATTAGTAATGCAGTTATTACGATACTAATTCTTCTTTGTTAACATTAGTTAATGCTACTTAAGTTAAATAAAGTTAGTTCATGTTAACTCATGGTACACTATTGTTAACAAGCACAACTTTGGATTTTAATAATGCATTAGTAAATGTTGAACTATGATTAATTAATGCTTTACAATATTAATCATACAGAGTTATTATTAGTAATTGTGTTACCACAAAAAGATTAATATAATGAATTTAGAGAGGGTGACATTTCATGTCATGTGACTTTGTAGAGTTACTTTTAGTGGATGGAAGTTTCCAGACTGCAAGTTTCTGCCACTCTTCTCCAAGGTGGTAGATGAGATTCTCTCTCTGTATTGTGATCTCTGAACTGAGGGCCCGCACTATTGGCAACTCTGTGTCTTTCCAGGTTTTCAAGGCATCAACACAAGCTCGTGCCTGTACAAAGCAAGTAGGAATAAGTTTATAACCATGTACACTAATTCAAATGGCTGTTTAACAAATAATAATTAAATTACATGCCAAATAAAATAGAAGAGGGAAAAATGTTTATTAATAAATATATTAATAAATTAAATTCACAGCAGGTCATATGAATTTATTGTTGAATGCGACTTACTGTTCCATGCTGCTTTGCGGCAACCACATAATTCTTTTCCTGCAAGGCCCTGTGATACTCTTCTATTGCTGTGTCAAACTTTAAAAGCATATTAAATCATGAGAACATTCCCTGTTACATAAACCATGTGGTCTTTACTTAAGCATATTACTGTGAGCTTATTTACATAAAGCATGTGTGTGTGATGTAAACTATTAAGACATTAAGCTAGCTTTATTGTTATAAAAACCCTGTAAGCATATACAAATTCCCAGCAGCTTAACCTCTTGGAGATGTTGGAGCAGGTCTATGACTGCTGTGTTTTTCTCTAGCTGTTGTTTAAGCTTGGCATACTCCGTTACCGCATCATGGAGGTTCTGCTGAACCTGTGAATGCAAAGATCATGTGTTAAATTAATCTCACAATCATTTTATTGTTTAAAACTGACATGCTATTGTTTATTAATAGCGAAATAAAGATACCTCATTTTCAATGCAGCTCTTTAATAATTCAATGTCTTTGGAAACGGATTCAACCTGGTCCAAAAGCTCTTCTGCTCCCTCCATACTGGGTATGAACTCAATATATTTTTTATTTATCATGTCTGTAACCTCTTCCTGTTTTGAGAAAAAAAAAGAGAGAACAGTTCAACTCTCACATAGAAAGCATAAAATGTTAAGTTTATGATAATAAACTTACTTCTACAGTTTTTATGCATAGATCAATGACAAGATGTCCCATTTTGAGGTCTATATCAAAATATATTTACCATACACATATTAACATTAAATTCAAGTAGGGTGCAAGATATTGGAAAAATATGCCATTGCAATATTTTGTTTTTCTACAATATATATTGCAATATGAGTACAACTTCACCAGATGGCTTAAATAGCTCTATTTGGGGGAAGGGGGGTCCTTAATTTAGATGATTGATTTTGTAAATAGTACAAAATCTTGTACAATAGAGCAAAAAAATAAAGTAAAAGAAACAGTGCTTTATGGTTTTGCTGAGTCAAACAGTATTCAGGTACAGAAATTGAATAATTCAATGTAAAATAAAACTGTATAGCCTGTATTGTAATAATAATTCAGTAAAATTTTTCTTCATTAAAGTTGCTAATGTTGTACTTTTTGTGTCTGAATGCTTTACACACCTTTAAAATGCATGTAAATGATAAAATCTCTACAAATGACTCCACATATCTAAACATACCATGTCCTGCAATATGACTATTGCGGACAAACATTGCAATATTGATACTAAAACTATCCATTATGCAGCCCTAAGTGTCTCTTTTGATGTAATAATTAACATCTCTGAAAAAAAATTAAAATTCTGATCTCTACTTAAATAAATATATCATCAAAAGTCAACAAACTAAATCAAGTTATTTAAAAGTTGTTAGCTATAAGGACAGTGACAAAATAAGGTACAAAGATTTAAAATGACAATTAATTATAACCAATATGAAGTTTAATAGTTATGTAATGTCAACAAATGATTTGTTTTTTAGAAACAAAGAAGTAAATTAATAAAACTATAGTTACATTACCTGCACAATATATAGTTTCATGATCGTTATCGCAATGTAATCATTCACAATAGTCACATCGCAATTATTCGCAATGTTTAGTTGGATTTAGGCATGTGACGCTAATCGTTTTCAAGGTATACCGCGGTTTGAAAAAGACAAGGTTTTAAAACCGCCAAGATTTTCTGCTATACCGCTCCTGCTGATTGTGTGAGGGTTTTAAGAGCATTCAAGCATAAGAAATTGTACCATTTGTAACTTTGACAAATAACAAATCATTTTTTAATTGTTTATAATGAAGACTATGCAGTATTTTACATTTGAATATTCAATTACTGTATACTTGACTACAGTTTGACTCTCTAGAAAACAATAAAATTATTTAGTATCTTTTTCTTTATTGAATTTATCTGTGCTTATAGATTGTTACTTAACTTTTATGCTTATAGACCCTCCTACAGAATCATCCCAATCAATCTAAAATGATAAATTCTTACCAAATAGTTAACACATCTAGTAGGGCTGGGCAATATGGCAAAAATGCAATCTCAATAATTACTTTTCATATTGAATGAGATATATATATATATATATATATGCCAATATTTTGATATAAGTTGTTAATTTTTCCAGATTTAAAAGAGTACCGCCAACAATGACGGATGTCACAAAAATTAGAGGGTCCATAAAATGGCATAACATATTTTCAGTCGATAAATGTTTGGTGGCCAAAAATTTGGTACAATCAAATCAACACACTTCTAGTAAAAAAAGTCCTGAGCTTATCATTGGTATTGACATAAATTTTATCACAATTCAATGTGATATCATTTATAGGCCCAGCCCTAACATCTAGTGCAATTCATATAGCAATATATATCGCAGAATAAGAAAAAAAAAATCGCAATGTTAAGATTTTTCCAATGTCATGCTGCTCTAGTTACATTCTAGTCTTGCACATTTATTATTTCGATGCTTGAAAGAAAATCCTTGCTCAATATATAAACAGATATCTTCAGTTAATGCAATATTTGAACAAAACTGCATAAGAATTTTAACTAAATTATATGGAAAATCTTGATATATCAGGCACATAAAGTGAATACAAAAGACTTATCAGATGACTTTAACAAAACAAAAAAATAAATAAATCAGAACGCAGACAGATGTTCTTAGCATTGTGAATGTCTCAAAAATCAGAAAAGAAAACATTGTCGAGTTAAATCAGGTTAATAACATAATCTGTCTGAAGTCAGAACTCAGACTGGCAGAGACTGGCAATGATTTCAGCAGCATGACACGTCAGCCAGTCAATGTCACACCAGTACTCCTCTGTTTATCACTACAACACTAGCGTTCATTGTCCAACAAAGCACAATAAAGCGAGATCACTCTTAAATAACTTCGTCTGGACGAAAAAGGCGTTTATTTACTTTAAGACCTTTGGTTAACGGTCAATGTAACGTTATGCTAACAGTAGAAACAAGCTATTAAGTGTGCAAACATGCAAAACAACCTCTTTTGAACACCCTAAAAATTACGTATTCAAAACAAACACTTTTAAACATCAATTTAACACGTGTTATATTAATATATAAGTTACTGTATCGTTGCTATTATTTTCGTTATTGACAGCTGGCTAGCTAAACATGACCGTTTACCTTAGTTTCTTCCACTTTCCTTGATAGTTTGGAGATTTTGCAAGCGAGGTCATCTTTCTCCAGTTTCCCTGAGCTGGCGAGCACTTCTGTCACAAACGACGACATGACGGTAACGGGCTACTCAGTAAGTATACAGGCTAGTTTACTTCTTCATGCCACTACCCGCCATTCCGAGCGCAAGGGATGCTGGGAGTCTGCTGCTACTAGGCTGGAAGGGAAAAGCGGTAGTTGATTTTGAAAAGGGGCGGTTGGAAATGCTCGCTTTGTCCTCGGTGAAGTGCTTATAAACTATAAAAATAGGTTATTAGGTCATTTTAATAGGACATGTTCTAGACAAGACGATCGGTTGTCTGTTTAGTTAATATATTCCGTTCATAATTGTAAAGTCAGTCTAAAAAACAGCCTGATATTTGAAATGTTCAAAATAAAATGAAAAATTCAAACAAAATAAATATTTAAAACTACTTTAGTTTAACCTAAAAATTATCCAGACAAAATTAAATAAAAATAAATAAATTTATAGATAGACCTAAAAGATTTAGCTATATATACCAGGGTACATTAAAGTGAATTTGTGTTGGGGTAGTCACTTGCCATTATGTTAAATTTTGTTTATAATCAGATACAGTTAGGCTACTTTTTCACATTCTTGCAGTTCATTTGATTGTGTATCATATTTCTTTGCTTTGGATAATCACAATTCATTCATTCATTTTCTGCCAACTTATCCAGCATATGTTTTATGCAGCGGATACCCTTCCAGCTGCAACCCATCACTGGGAAACACCCATACACACCCATTCACACACATACACTACAGACAATTTAGCTTACCCAACTCACCACCACATGTCTTTGGACTGAGGGGGAAACCGGAACGGGGAGAACATGCAAACTCCACACAGAAATGCCAACTGACCCAGCCGAGGCTCAAACCAGTGACCTTCTTACTGTGAGGTGATCGTGCTACCCACTGCGCTACCATGACACCTAATCACAATATATAATATTTGTAATTATCACTAATGATGCTTCTGAAAATGGGGACAAATTAAACACATACAGTCAAAAATACACAGATAGGTCAAAAGTAATTTATAATATCCTAAAAAATGTCAGAGTACATTAAATGATCAAAATAGCATTCAGGCTAAAACAAAATAACAATATCAGATCAAAATAACATTCAGGCATAAACAGTAGGCTAATGATGATGGCAAAATATTAAAATCTGAATAAAATGATGTAGGTTGTAATCTACCCAGCACATGAAATTGGAGGAGTAACAGATACCATTGAACATGTATCACTTATACAGTAGTCAACACTTCAAGTGGATGAAAAAGACAAGATTGGGTGCTGTTCAATAGTTTTAGTACAACTTTAATGAAAGGTTTTGATCCACTTCAAATGTTGACTACTGTATAACTGCAGGTTAACTATGTTTATATATAATAACTTTAATTGTTAAAAGCTATTAGTTACTAGTTAATTAGGTACAGTTATTAGTAATGGGTGGCTCAGTGGTTAGCAGTCACCTTACAGCAAGAAGGTCACTGGTTCGAGTTCCAGCTGGGCCAGTTGGCATTTCTGTGTGGAGTTTGCATGTTCTCCCCGTATCCGCATGGGTTTCCTCCGCATGCTCTGCATTCCCCCACAGTCCAAAGACATGATCTATAATCATGGATGAATTGGATGAATTAACCTGGCTGTAGTGTATGTGTGAATGCGAGAGTGAATGGGTGTTTCAGAGTATGTTGCTGGAAAGGCATCTGCTGCGTTAAACAATTGGCAGAATAGTTGGTGGTTCATTCTGCTGTGGCAAATGATAAATAAAGGACCAAGCAGAAGGAAAATTAATGAGTTATTAGTACCTAATAAAGCTATGGTAATTAACAACCTTAACTTTTCTGAATTTGGTTAATGCAGTAATGTTTAAACCTTTTGTAAAACTGCTTTGAAACAATAATTATTGTGAAACGAGCTGTACAAATACACTTAAAAAAAAGGAAACTTGAAATAACATCTAATGATGGTCACTTCAGAACAAATGTTTCTTTGTGATTTGAACAACAAAAGCATTCAGACATTTCTAGAGTCCAACTTGTGTGAATTAGATTAGGTTATTCTTGTGTAACTATTGTGTATCTATGATGAATGTGTTTTGGTAAGAAGCGTTAAGCATTTGGTGGAAAATAATTGTTTTGAATTTACAAAATGGATTTGTGCAGAATTGTGTTTTGATATTCCGAATTCTGGCTCTATAGTTCACTGACTCAATCAGTTACCTTCTGTAGGTGTGCAGAGTCATTTCAGAGATGGACAAAAGGTGCTTCACTGTCAGAAACTGGACCATCACAGACAGCATATGCTTCCCTTTAAGAACAGAAGACAGAGCTTGTAAGATTGTTCTGTGTTCTCAAATCTAAGAAATAATGATTAAAAAAAAAACTCTGGATTGTTTTCACACTTCACTGTTTTAGTTTTATATGAATGCAGTATGATGTGCAGCAACCATTAACAACCTATAGTTTAATGAAGAACTGCTATTATTGCTAGTAAATGTAATTATTTCATTGTTTATTACTGTTGGCCACATATAAAATGCCTTCATTTTCTGCATATTGTATTCAGTTTCTATTTATTTTCTGTCTTCTTATTTGCATATCTTCAGGGTAACAGGAGAGTCCAATGCTGATAAGACTGTGTAAGTAACGACATGCTTGTGTAAATTAACCATATGGCTCCAATGTATCTTATCTTTCTCATACTCTTCCTATATGCATAGAAGACCACGATCTACTGTGCAGTGCTGGGTTTTGTCGTATCAACAATCATGGAAGCGTTCGAAGTCTAATTAAACTCCAGAGATTATGTCTGATTTGCTAAATTAACCCAAAGAGACGTGTTCCCACCAATAACTACCAATTACTGAAATGTCCCTACCAATAATTTAATCAACTTCAAAATAAAGTAATCCTCATCAACTCTTAACTTACATGTGCACCAAGTCAAGTTCGCTACTTGTTCACTGTAATACTATTAACCAAGGGAGTGCAATTAATTAAAATTCAGTTTTGATTTTGGCCTCCATGATTATGAAAAACAATATTTGGGATAAAACAGTTAAATTGCATCCCACACCTATCAAAATTTCTCTACATTCATACCTCCTCAAAGCCCGACTGCAGTAAAATCATGTAAATTGACTTGTGCGACATGGGACGGGATTGTTTTTTGTATTATTAAGTGTTTATTTTATATTATTAAGTACTCTAATCGTTTTTTTAAAAGTGCAAAACAGAATTTGTGCTCTTCAATGCATGCACTCTGTATGTCCCCACCAATGTCACAAGCAAATCTACGCCCTAGATTATTTAACATTTTCAAATCCTGTTTAGAGAAGTCAATACCATTTCGAGGGCACCAATCCAGGAAAAACAATTAACAACAAACAATTAAATTACCTCACTGCAAATAAACAGTTTTAATAAATACAAAAAAGTGAAAGTAAAACTATAATTTACTTGTGGTTAACACATAGCTTTACTGACACTGACAGGTATATAATTACTGTAGAAATATATACAGATGAAGTCAGGATTATTAGCCCCCTTTCGAATTTTATTTCTTTTTCCCAAATTTCCCAAATTATGTTTAAAAAAGCAAGGAAATTTTCACAGTATGTCCGATTATATTTTTTCTTCTAGAGAAAGTCTTATTTGTTTTATTTCGACCAGAATAAAAGCAGTTTTTTATTTTTAAATAAACATTTTAAGGTCAATATTATTAACCCCTTTAAGCTATATATTTTTTGATTATCTGCAGAACAAACCATCAATATACAATGATCTGCCTGATTACCTTAATTTGCCTAGTTAAGACTTTAAATGTCACTTTAAGTGTTGAAAAATATCTAGTCAAATATTATGTACTGTCATCATGGCAATGAGAAAAAAATCAGTTATTAGAAATGAGTTATTAAAACTATTATGTTTAGAAATGTGTTAAAAAATCTTCTGTTCATTACACAGAAAATGGGAGAAAAAATAAACAGGGGGCTAACAATTCAGGGGGGCTAATAATTCTGACTTTAACTGTACATATACAGAAGAGCTAATAAAATATACTTTTATCTTTTTACATTTTTGTTAATACATATTGACATTTCTATAGTATCTATATAAAATACAGTTTAAGTTGGTGTAAAACACTTTTTTTTATATTTTGGACAACTTTTGTTTAAATGTGTCCAATATTTTAATACAAACAAATATTCAACAAATACACAAGGAATATTAAGAAATCTAAGTAAAACAATGCAGTTTAAACACAATTAAGGATTCCCAAAATGTTGCGTAGTTGAACTTTCAAAATCTATATTAACCCTAAAAATCAGTCCAAGTACTCAAAAAAACTCCAAAAGAAACTCCAGACGCATCTAAACACTGTTACCCTAATGAAGGCAGCTCTTTGCCAAAATGCATAGTTTTTTATAGATTAGCCATGTGAATAAAAGCTTTTTAATATTTTTCTACATTTTTTGAGTGCCTTGGACTGATTTTTGCTGTTTATTCTGATAAATCCCTTACCCAAAGAGCACCGACACATTATTTAAGCTACCCCTGAGCACTTTTTGTTTGATTTTGGTTTGTTCTATATTAACCCTATTGTAGAGATTACAATAGATTTAAAAGACATCTGAAAATAGACTTTTTGCTGTCTGCAGAATCAACAACATGATTAAACACATATAAATGGACTGCTCTGAAAGAATTATGAATTTACAGCCTATTACAAGAGTATTACTATTTACTCACCGGTTATTGTTCTCTCAGTGCTGGGTTGCGGTTGGAAGGGCATCCACTGCATAAAACATATGCCAGAGTAATTGCCGGTTCATTCTACTGTGGCAACCCCTCATAAATAAGAGACTACCAAAGGAAATTGAGTGAGAGTGAGTGAGTGATGCATTGTTTGTATGACTTGACTTAGTATTCTAATGTTTTTGGCATAAAAGAAACAATTATTGTATTTTAGGCTATTGCAACTCAAGATTTTTGTGATTCAGGGCCACATTTATGATGAGAAGAAATAAGAAAACAGAAAATAAGAAGATATGATAGGGGGAAAAACAAATGCAAGAAGGAGAAACTCAGGACAAGGCAACAAAGTGAGAAATCAAAATTTTATTGAAAGATAGAACACTGAAAGGTAAAGGGGTCGAACAAAGGAGTGGAAAATCAGACAAGCTTACTGTACAAAGAAAGAATACATACACAGAGGATCTTCAGCTAAGTGTAGACTGAAATAAAGTGGCTTTTGCAAATCTCAATAAAAGACTATTTTCACGCTATGTGTCTACAGCTGACGTGAAAAGAAGATGAGGGTACAACTCTGCCTTCACTGCCCTCTTTTCAAACATCATCTATTTGATCTTTCCTGAGATCAAACGTCTAGAGCAGCTAATCAATCTCTCTTCAAGGAATTGAAAGCACAGTGAGCATGTGTGTGTGTGTGTGTGTGTCGTAGCAGGCTTAAAAGCGTCATTGTGCAGCAGAATGAAATCCAGCTCAGGCCGAGGCTTCGGTTTAGATCACCTTGTGACTGTAGCGTGGTGTTGTTTTTTTTAAAGCTTCACTTCACGATGACGACAGAGGCGCTGTGAATGGACTCCATGATGGCAGCCAGGCGACTGCACAGATCATGAGGGGACTTCCTCACTTTAGGGGGCTCCTTTAGCACTACTCGTTCTGCAGAGCAGTCTAGGACTCTGGGCAGGAACTCACTGAGCTTTTCTTGAAGAGAATCTGAAACAGACAAATGTAGACAACAGCTAATAATAAGCTAATGATCGGATTTTCCAATTGTTTAGATGCAGCAGACCTCCAAATGTGATCATTCTGCGCCTACTGTATATACGTCTAGGGCTGGACGATATTGGGAAAATTGCGATATTTTTTATTCTACAATATATATTGCGATATGAATACAATTTCACTAGATGAGTTGAATAACTGCTTGGAAAGAATTTATATTTTAAGATTGATTGGGACGATTCCATAGACAATCTACAAGCATGGATAAATTCAATAAAGAAAAATATGCTAATTAAATAAACAGCAATTTATTGTTTTGCAAAGAGTCGAAATGTAGTCAGGTATGCAATAATTAAATAATCAAATGTAAAATAACACTGCATGAATTGTTATACATTTTTTAAAGTTACAAACGGTAAATATTCTCATGCCTGAATGCTTTTAAAACCCTCACACAGTCACAGGCTTCAAAATGCAAAATTATAATCCAGACTCAACATTGCATATACTTGCGATGTCATTATAGAGAATGATCACATTGCGATATCGATCCTGAAACAATAAATTGTGCAGCCCTAATACATGCAGTAGTCAGCATTTAAAATGGATCCTAAAACTATTCAACAACATCCATTCTTGTCTTAGGACAAATTTGAAACCCTTTTTTTATCCAATTCAAACATTGACTACTGTTTCTTGTATAAAGACCAAATTTATTGTGTAAAAAAATAATAAACTATTAAATCTAATAGTACATTTTTTACTTATTGCAATCCAATTTTGGCTTATTAACATTAAATCTTGCTTAATAGTATTTGAAAAATATTTGCTTTCTATTCAGTTGCCTTATAGGGTATATGCAGAACTTCTTCCCATACCAATGTACTTCTGGTGAACATTTAATGTGACTTCTTCAATTTTATACAGTTCCTTTTACAGCATTGATGTTGTAATGTGATTAAAATATAACAATTTAAACAGACTTCAGCATTTATTTAGTTGTTGAAGTATAAACCAAGATAAAAAGCCGGATCAGCAGGTGAGCGCAAAAACGCCATTGGAAATACTGGACTAAAATAAATTTAAATACTCTAAAGACATGGCATGGAAAAATTAAATTTAATGCAGTGCTTCTTGTGCATTCTGAGACCCACTTTATAGTGTATATCATTTAAGCAGTGAAGATCGTTGATTTTTAAAGAAAACAGACCTTAAACGCTCCGATTATACAGTTCACCGGAAGCGTTTGACCCAGGTTACTGACAAATTAAAAGTCCTTCTGCATGCTTCTACATATACCCTATTATATTTTCTACTCAGTGAAATACAGAATATTTCATTAATTCAATCATTTAATTACTTATTTATTTTAATGACATTTTTATCATTCATTTTAATATAGTTTGTAGTTGTTTTTTGTTTTTATTGTTTTACGCCAGGTTTCCTTAATTCTTTTTTCATTTATTTCATGTAATAATTTATTATTATTTATTTATAAAAAAATGTTTACTTATACATTTTGGGTTATATGTTTAGAATCTTAATTAATAATCATATTTTGGACTATATATTATACAATTACTTAAATCTAATGTATATTTATTTTATTGTATTTTAATTTATTTATTGATTTACTGTAACTTAGTAATTCATTTGTTATTGTTTTTATTTCATTTTATATTCTAATCAAAGTTTGGAATGTTCACACTTGCAATATTGTGATTTTATTTTGAAATTATTTCAGAATTAATATAATTAGTGATTTGAATTAAATTTGTTGAAGTGATTGAATCTAATTTATAAATATATGTTTCTTTACAGGTATGTTTATCAATCAATCAATCAATCAATCAATCAATCAATCAATCAATCAATC
>CAIGQZ010032312.1:6012397-6034050 GCA_903798205.1 Danio tinwini | reverse complement strand
ATCAATCAATCAATCAATCAATCAATCAATCAATCAATCAATCAATCAATCAAACTATCAAACATTTAATAATTCTATAATTATTTATTAAGTTATTCATTAATACAAATATACAAATAAGCTAAAATACAATTATTTAAATAAATTTTATTTTATTAATTTATTTATTAACTATTTTGAAACAAATTTGACTTTTCTTTTAAGGTTTTCACCAAATATTTCTAAAGGGCCCCTTAGCACTCCCTCTCTTGACCCCAGTTTAAAAACCTCTGATTTAATTGAAATGGCCTAAATACAAAATCTAAGTGAAAAATCCCACCATCCATGTCCTGCCCCAGGTAGGAGCACCAGCAATTCCTGATCAGCTCGATGACATCCAGGTCCTCTTGGCTGACACTGTCTCGGACCATGAGGTGCATGCAAGGGATCACACACTCGTTCATGATGCTCTCTCCCTCCATCACGTCACTTTCATCCTGACTTTTAAACAGTGTTGCTGCCTTTTCATTCAGCTCCTGCATATCAGAGAATAAATGTATCAATATCAGTTGAACCTAAAAAGCCTTTGTGTAAAGCTTGAGCCCTAAATTCTTCAAATTAGCCATGAAGACAAAACTACATTCAGTATAATATATTTTAAATATTTGTCATCAAAATGATCAAAAAAGTGAGAGAAAAAAATGTTTTACTCAACAAGGGCACAACAAGTATATTGTATAATGTTTAAAAAATACTCTTTCAAATAAATACTCTAATTATTTCTATTATATCTCAGCTATTCAAAAACTGAATGAAAAAACTATTTTTACAAAAAATATTAAGCAGCGGTTTATAACAATGACAATAGGAAGCCATTTCTGAGCACCAAATAAGTGTTTTAGAATCATTTTTAAAGACTTAGGCACATGTTTATTTCACTTCTTGTAAGTTTAAATTGCTAATAAATGAATTGCAATAAAACAGAAATCACAACAATGAATTAAAAGTAATTTGTTTTAACTAAACGATTAAAATAGTATTTAATTGTAAAATGTGAACCGATATTAAACATATTTTACATCTCAGTTTGCTCCCCAAGTGTCAGACACTGAAGACTAGAGTAATGACTGCAAAAAAAAAGGTTTTCCCATCAAAGAAATAAATGTAATTTTTTAATATGTAAATACATAAGAAAACAGCTCATATAGTTTGCAATAATATTCCCAGCATGATTATACTTCACTTTGATGGTCTCCTTTAGACATTCTGACAATAAATAACTTTGTAACTAGACAGGAAAAATTCCAGTGTTAAATATACAGTGTGATTTTTTTTGGTGTTGTTCAGTGTTAAAACCGGAGCACAATTTAATCCACGAGTGTGAAAGAGCATATATTTAAGAGTATTTAAGGGGTTCTTTCAGACAAACAGTGATCAAATCAGTATGTTTTACTTAAACTTGAAACATGTCTTGTTGCATTTTAAAATGCAAAGAGTTGAATGTATTGAAATTATTTCTAAAAAAAGATAAATTAACATTTAATAAATTAAAACAATTTTCAACATATTTGATCACTGTTATCTGTCACACACACCAATTGATAATATAGGAAAAAAGGTAATATATTAACACAATTTGAAGGGTAACACACACTCCAGTTCGATATAATAATAAACTCTTACTGTGTTAAAATGAACTCTGACTAATGTACAAATTTCACACTTTAGGAAGGGTTATTTTAACTACAAAATGGAGGGAGTCATATGTACACCCAAGGAGTGTTAAGTTAAAACTCAAATTAAGTTAAATGTACACAGATTTTTTTTTGCTGTGCACATTAGTTAACTCACATTTGTTATTAGTATTAGTATATTATTAGTAGACCGTTCGGTTAGACTTAAGTCCCAAGCATTCTTGTGTTTATACTTTAATAATTGCTAGTTGACTTGTAAAGTTATTTAAAGCCAACCACAGAATGTCTAAAGTGATCCCACAATATTCCTGCTTTATTCAAATAACTGTAGCTTTCGTGATCAAGGAGAGACTTAATGTGGACATACGTTCAGACACTTTCTCCTGTAAAGTGCAATAAGTGACTGATCCACTCCTTTCCTCTCCCCTTTCATGAGCAGGGCTGAGTTGTCCTGGTGTGCGTGTGCCAGATAAATCAGAGCTTCTCTTATCCTGTAAATGAAAAAAGATTAACGCTGTAGTCATATTGATTCTCCAATACACAGCAGGCTCAATTTATAGTCCATGAGTTTACATACTTCCCATTCTGATATTGCTCGAGACCTGTCAACAGGTAGGCAAACACTGTCTTGAACATGCTGTAGTCATCATGCCATTGCTGGGGGAAAAAAACAAGATAAAACAGTATGAATATACCAGTGCTGGGAAACCTAAACTGTAGCTTAATAAGTTGTAAATTACTCATCAGAAAAAGAAGCTAAGCTGCTGTCAAACTACACTTTTTTTTTTAAATAATGCTACATTACAACAAGTTAATTCCTAACATTAGCTAGTTAGATTGAAGCTACTTTGTTTCACAAAAGCATATATCACAAAAATGTGAAAGTTAATTTCAAGCTAAATATTTGGAACTTAATGTCAAACTTAATGTGTTATTAAACACCATTTTCAAATTACAAATTAAGTTCAAAACTGCAACAAATGTAGCATTGCAATAACAAAATAGGTAACATAATTAAGCACACTGTAGCTTTTTCTCAAAAAAGGATTGACATGGATCTATTTTGGTAAGAAATTTAATGGGTCATATGCACAGGTAGTGTTTTTTTAGCCACTGATAAACTTCCTGTGAAAGGTCAATGTGACTATTTTCAATTTCTTAAGGTTTCTTTTACAGCATCATTTAGTTGTTCAAGCATAAACAAGATAAAAGACCATTTAAACACACCGTTCAATATACTGGGGAAAAAACATGGCGCTGAACAATGCAATTTAATGCAGTGGATCTTGTCTGGTCTGATACCCACTTTATATTATACCTCAGTCAGGTATAAATTGTCTGATTTTTAAAGAAATCAGATCTTAAATGTGGCGATTTTGTAAAGACAGTTCTCATGAAATGATTGAGCTGGCTGACTGAAAAATAAAAGTCCAACTTGAACAACTTTCATTCTTCAGGTTAATTGCCAACTGTAATGGATTGAATTTCCAAGTATCTAAGCTACAAAAAATGTAGTTAAGCTAATAACTGAGCTACTTGTTGCTACAGTAGCTACTCCCTAACCATTTCAAATACAGGCATTACAGTTTAAAAGATTGGGATTGGTAAGGTTTTGTTGTGTATAAGAAAGAAATTTCTTTCAATCAACATTTGAATGCATTCTTTCTAAATAAAAGTATGAATTTATTAGATTTTTTTTAGGTTAGTGAGCCTTTTTGATTGTACCAAATACTCATCCATGTCCATATCTTCTGGTCTAATGAGTCGAAGTTTAGATCTGGCCTCTCTCATGATGCTGACGGCCCTGTGAGGAGAAACATCCAGTGCAGATTAATCTAAATAGTCAATCTAAAATGGGACACAAACAGAAAATTTACAATGTCAAACTTAATGTTTTATTACTCTTAGTTTTCAGACTCATGTAACAAAGTGCAAAACTTCAACAAATGTAGCATTGCAATACCAAAAACATTAACTTATAATTAAGCACACAGTACCCTAATTATGTAGAATATGACATGATTATATCATATTTAGATTAGTCAATCTCAAATGGAACATGAACAGAGAAATTCAAAATCCTTTGACCATTTCAATGTGGTCATGTCATTGGCCCATGGACATTCCCTGCTTGTTATCAAACCATTTCATAACTGTAACAAGAGGCAATTCAATCATAACTTAATGTTAAAATCACTTCCATAACACCATTTATCAATATGTGGACCTTACTGGATTCTCGGAAGCTATAGAAATTAAAAATGTAAACAGGAAATACGTTGGTACTATTGTTGTACATCCTCAAAATGGTCTATAAGAGGTCACAGCACTACACAAACATCATGTAAGCTTGTTAGCCTACAAATTTATATTTGTAGTGGAATGATCCTCTTTATAAAACTCAAAAAAAAAATTTTTTTAAATGAGCTGAAACAACACAATTCTTGAGATTTCATTGGGACAATTTAATATTTTTAAGTTCAATCCACATAAATTTGTTAAAAGTGTTAAGTTAACCTAATTGATTTGTGTTGGAACAACATGAAGGAATTGTGTGGAACCCTGCATTTTTTACAGTGTACCAGAAAACGCGAGACTAAACTCCTTCTTTAATGCTTACTTCTGATCCTAACATTCAGACAGAGCTGACAGACTTGAACAAAACTGTCAGTGATCTGAGCCACTTATCATAATTTATGGAGATGTTCACTCATAATACGCATTTGTAAGCAAACCACAAACTTGCTCATTAATTTCTAATTGGTTTTTAAAGCAGTGAGAAAGTGAATCTCTGACCAGTTGCTTGACCAGAGAATGGAGATGGCTAGTAAGTGGGAGGAAGGAAATGTTTTATATTGGGTTTTGCACTTGACAGAGTTATTATCTATAAATAAATATGAAACCATGAAACATTTAGTAAATTCATTCATTTAACTGATTTAAATTGATCCCAATATTTTTTTTTTTTAATTTTTAATGCAATTCCAGATGTGTCATTAAGAACCTGGTCTTTTGTTTACTTCATTTGAACTTGGATTAATTTAAAACAAGGAACAATTTAAAACTGTTACTTTAAGAAGGACTCAATTTAAGATAATGCAACATTATAAGTAGACCTCAGGGACCACAGCAATGCAAAAAAGGCAGTTCATGACTCCTTTAAATTATTCACCAAAAACGTCAAGCTGCATTAAGTGATCAATATTAAAGAAAATGTGTACCGATCATCGAAGCTCAGGTTACGATCACCAAACTGCTCCAGCAACGTCCTTTCAATGACTCGCTCAGGGGCCTTGTTTTGAAAAAGGTAGACCAGCACATGCTGGAGCCGAGGGTCCTGCTGAGGTGTGGTCTCTTCCTGGGACAGTTCATACAGTCTCAAATACTCCTCATGAAACGCCTGTTGAAGATATCAAAAAGTCATGTTAAATCACGTGCTATATAATCTGGTTTGATGTCTTAAAGGATAAGAACTGTTATTTGAACATTTGCCAACTGTACAGAACTCAAAACTGCACTCTTTTAGTTAATTCATTTTAAGGTTTTAAAATCTGCTAATAAAAAGTGTCCAATATTTTGCAAGAAAGAAAGAAGAAATAGAAGAAAGATGGAAGTAAGAAACTCAAATAAGTTGGACAAGTGAAGGGAAGCAAATTAATCAAAGACTTCTCTTGCCTTGGCAATGGCAAAAATGACATCCTGCATAGCTGGTGTTATAACATCATCTGTTCAATTATAGATCAAAAGACATTAAATATGTCAACAATTTGTGTTCAATTTACGGTGGGTTGGTTGTTTAGTTGGATTAAAAAGGACTTATGCTGAACTTTTTAATCAGACTTTTGCTAATTTTTTTGGTTCATCTGAGTGTGTATGAATGCTGCCATCTGAACATTGTGAAGTGAAGTGAGATGAGTCTCAGTACGTCCAAACAAGCTTATCTAGATAGTAAAAAGTGTCCCATATATTGTAATCCACTGATGTTAATCTTTGCTCTTAAAACTTCTGATGTTGAAAGTTTAACTCTGCAGTTTATCAAAATGACTTACTGACTTTAGTCTATTTCAAATGTGTGTGTGTATGTATATATATATATATATATATATAAGCTTGTTGGAGCAAATATCAAGATTATATAATGCAATTAGAAAGAAAGTGAATCAAAAAACATGGAGAACTCTTAATTAAAGGGATAGTTCAGCCAAAAATAAACATAACTCCATCATTTATTCTCCCTCATGTGGTTTCCCTTATTTTGGGATTCATCACTTTCTTTCCATTGAACACAAAATAATATTATTTAAAGAATGCTAGATGCTCTTAGAAAAAATGACTAAGTAAATATGGGCCAGCACCCAGCATTTTTCAAAATATCTTATTTTGTGTTCAATGGAAGAAAGAAACTTAAATAAGTTTTGAACAAGTAAAGGGGACTAAGTCACGACAGAATTTAAATTTTTGGGTGAACAATCCCTTTTAACAGATACATTTTACAATATATATTGAATAATCTGTGTGTAATTATGGAATGATTTACTACAACGTTTAGTCAGAAACTGCTAGTATATTTCAGAAGTGAATACGAATCCTAAATAAAATGATCAGAAAGATTGAAATAGTATTTTCTTGTAAAAACTTCAGTACTCCTCCACTAACCAGTTTTTATTCAGTCTGAAAAACAGAAGTGTACCTTGATGAGTCCTGCCTCAGGTCCGTCTTTATCAAAGGCTTCTCTTGCCTTGGCAATGGCAAAAATGACACCCTGCATGGCTGGTGTTAACATCATCTGTTCAATTACAGATCAAAAGATTACACATTAAATATGTCAACAATTTATGTTCAATTTAGGGTGTGTTGGTTGTTGGGTTTGGATTAAAAAGTACTTATACAGAAATTTTTAATCAGACTTTTACTCATTTTTTTGGTTCATCTGAGTATCTATGAATGCTGCCATCTGAACATTGTAAAGTGAAGTGAGATGAGTCTCAGTACGTCCAAACAAACTTATCTGGGTTGACTGAAACATTCATGCACCACAGACCAAAGAGAACTAAATAAATAAAAAAGACAGGATGTTTTTTTTTTAAATAATAGGAAATAATGAAAAGTAATTTCAGTAGATATTTATTTGTGTATGTCTGTGTATGTGTGATTCCTGATGTTTTGACTCCTGATTCCATTTTCTTAGTTTATAAAACACATTTCTTTTGGTTTTGTATTTTTAGGTTGGATTTTAATGACTGAGAGAATCAGGACTAAACAGATCATTATTTTTTTGATGTGTGAACACACCTTTAATGTATAAGTAGCCTCAATTTTAGGCCCTGTTCACACCTGATAATAAGATGTGCTTTTTGAGATGCTATTACAAACCACATCACCATTCACACGTGGCATATAAAAGTGCCTCTTTTGTCCACTTTCAATCACTTTTCTGATGAGGGAGGGTTTGTGAGCAGGTATCGGCTTTCTCTGAACTTTCAATCTAACACTGCTAAAGCTAGTACAATTTTTTACTGTATAAAAAAATAGTATTAATTACCAGATCAATTAAACACACTTGAATAGGCTACATATTGCATTTATAATGAAATAATAGATAATTGGTTTATTTAATTTCAATCAACTCCTATTAAACCTGCACATTTTGTTCTGTTTTACAGTTTTAACGCGCATATATGCTATTGTTTTTATTAAACACGTTAAGAAGAACATTGAAAGTAATTCAATTAAATGTCAATTCAACACATGCAACATCATCAACAGTTTTTGAGGCTTAAATTGTGTCCCAGAATGTTGCTTTGAATAGTATAAAATTATTAAAAGCACACTAAAGATTATACACATGAAATTAAATATTCATAAAGTTGTATCTTGTGAAAAACATCAGTTTACTGGTGCTTCATTACCGCAGTGAGAGTAGCTGTATTTTATATCTAATTTTTAACCAATTACCTATTTATTTTTGCAAAAGAAAAAGATTAAACATATCATGATTATTACGAGAACATTTTCCTCTTACTTTTTATCAAAACATTTTTAAATCTGTCTATCCAGCACACTTCTACAGAAAATGTGCTCAGTTTATGAATGTGCTCAGTAGGCAGAGAGAAGGCAGTCTTTAGCAGCTGTTTGAACACATTCAATCACATTTGCGTTCCTACTACAAGAGCAATCCAGTCCAATGTGTTTCCAACCACCTCTGAATGTGATTGAAAGTGGACAAGCTCACAGGAGTGAGCAGGGCCTTACAGAGGCATGTGCTGAACATTTACCTCCTCATTGTAGCCGTCAGCGTCAGAGCGCACCAGAATCTTGCCTACATTGGGAATCTCAACTTCAGAAACCTCATTTTCAGGCTGGGTGTTTGTGTCTTCAGCTGTGTTTTCTTCAGTGGACGAGGCTTCCGGCTCAGTCTGTGCATCTGCTTTTGCCTCTGCTCCTCCTTCAGCACTGATGACCTGCTCCTCCACCTCAGTTTCTGTCTCAGGTCCACCTGAAGAGACCGACTGATGAACACACAGAGAGGACTGTCAGTGATCTCAGCCTCTTATCATAATTTATAGAGATATTCAGTCATAACACACATTTGTAACAAAACCAGGAAGTCTAATTATCTATGCATTCCCTCATTCATTTTTAATTGGTTTTTAAAACAATGACAAAGTGAATCTCTGACCAGAGAGGGGAGATGGCTAAGTAGGAGGAAAGAAATGTTTTTTTTTATTGTTTAGAATTTACCTATATGTTTTTTATTATATGAAACCATAAAAAGAATTGCTTAAAATATACACAAACTGAAATCCAGTAAAATCTAAAACATTTATCATTTATGTTTAAGCAATGTAAAAATATAATAATAATAAAGTTAACATTAATTAAGGCATTAACTAACAAAGTGCAGCACTTTACATTGGTGTATTACAAGATATTAGTTCATAAACATACAACTGTTAATAGTTTGTGTTAGCTTAGCTTCATTACATATTTTCTAATATATTGTAAAATTAAAGTCTGCATTGGTTAACATTAACTTATGTTATCAAATAGAATCTTATACTGTAAAGGGCTACTAAAATAACTAAAACTAAAGAACTTACGAGCGAAACTAGAACTTAAACAGAGCATGCATTTTTTTAGACATAATGTAAAACAACAATTAAAACGATACTAATTCTAAATGACACTAACTTTAAATTTGACAAACAGATCAGCACTGTCGTGAAATCCTGCTTTTACCACCTCAGAAAACTGTCTAAAGTCAAGCCATTTTTATCCCAGAGAAAATTTTAAACAGTAATTCATACCTTCATAACAACTCATCTGGATTACTGTAACTCCCTCTATTGTGGTATTTCTCAGTCTTCTCTCTCTCATCTGCAGCTGGTACAAAATGCGACAGCTACTCTCAAGTCAGTAATTCATATTTTAGCTGCACGTCACTGGTTACCCATTAAATACAGAATTTATTTTAAAATTGTGTTATTTGTTTACAAAGCCGTCAATAATCTTGCTCCTCGGTACCTTACTGACTTGCTCTGTCCGTATACCCCCCTTCATTCATTGAGATCTTATGATCTCAATTTACTCACTGTACCTAGAACATGCCTTAAAAAAATGAGGTGATCGAGTGTTTGCAGATGCTGGTACTAAACTCTGGACCTCACATTAGACTGTCCTCCTATATTTCTGTGTTTAAGTCCGTTTGAAAGACCTATTTTTTTTCTTCTCGCTTTTAATTCTCCTTGATCACTGTTTTATTGCTTTTATTTGGTAAATGTTTCTTTTATATTCTGCTTTCTTCTCTGTCTTTAGTACTCCTGTGTACAGCACTTTGGTCAACTTTGTTTGTTTTTAAATGTGCTTTATAAATAAATGTTGTTTTGTATTGTAATTCAACAAAATTGCAAAAGCTTTAATCAAATTATTATAAAATAAAATATTTAAATAACTGTCAATAAATAAATGAATGCAAATAAAAAATATAATAATAATAATAAAAATAATAATAATATAATAATAACAAAAACACACAAAAAAAAAGGTTTTCCAATAGTCCAAAGACATGCGCTATAGGTGAATTGTGTGTGTGTGTGAGAGAATGAGAGTGTATGGGTGTTTCCCAGCACTGGGTTGCAACTGGAAGGGCTGGATAAGTTGGCGGTTCATTCCACTGTGGTGCACCCTAATTAATAAAGGGTGCACCACAACTAAGCCAAAAAGAAAATGAATGAATGAATGAATGAATGAATGTAGAAAAATAATAGCAACCGCCTTTGTTTTCTCATAACGACACAGTTGAATGCAGTGTGACATAGTAACCACTAGAGGTCCTATTCCTACCATTAATAACAAGCAAACAGATTACGCAGTGACAGCAAAGAAATAAATCAGGATCATCGATAAAATCAACGAGTCAAAGACAGAAACAGCAGAAGAATAAATCCTGCATCGTAAATACAGAATTGACTGAAACTCCAAATCAATAATATCCAAGACTACTGGCACCAAAGACTAGACATCAGGAACAGAGAGCGCTTAAATAATAGCCTGTTGATTGAAGCAGCAGGATCATTTAACGACTGAGGAAAGACAGGAATCCAGTTGGTTTTGATGGTCATGTAGGAAACACAGAGCTCAGGCTCTATTTAAAGCTCTTTTCTGACACACTGTCCCCGGCAACCATGCATGAGACACGAGCCAGAAACACTGAGGAATGCTGGACGCCTCTCTGACTCTCATGAACTTTATCCCTATATTTACTTTCAAAACGTATCCTCTTACAAAATACCAGAGCTTTGCGACACAACAGTCAAAACATTAAACATTAAGCAAGTGCAAACAAACAAGTCCGTAGTGACTAATGTAAATAGAACTTTTTCTTTCATTTCATGGCACCATTATGGTCATGTGTATAGTTTTAAACTGAATTGATAGTGAATTGATGAAAACATGAAACTGACAATGAACACGTAATATGCATGAAAAATAAGTATAAAAAAGGAATATAAAGTAAACTGTTATTGTATTATTAAGTATAATTATAATGATACATAAAGTTAAAATGATTTTTAATATAATAAACATAATTTTGCTGTAATGCACTAAAATTCTGGAAAATTTATGACCAAAAAATGAAGAAGTTAAAAATTATGAATTACATTGGAAAATGTATATTTTATTTACCACAATATTTTTAAATACATATGTAATTATCAAATAATGCAATAATATACTTTTAAATGTATTTGTAAAAATATGAGGGTTGTGTGTACTAAAATTTTTTACTATTTTACTGTAAAATATTATGTATTTTGAAATGTTTACATTTAAAATATGTAAATAGAAAAAGTAAAAAGTATGAATCACCAATTAATTCATGGTGAAATGTATGTTATGAAAAAAATAAATAAAAAAAAAAAAAACTTAAGGCCCAATCACAATTCTATTTTTGTACCCCTACCCCTTCCCCTTGGCCCTTACAACCGAGGGTTAAGGGGAAGGGCTTTAAAATGTACCCCTAAGAATTGGGACAGAACTTCAACACCTGCACATGTCATCATACGTCCTTGCGATCTCTTGCGTCATATGAGATCAGATGATCACGACTGCTGTAGTTATTCCAGTTGTATTATTTTTTTGTATTTATCTTCAAGAAATCACTGAAGGCTTATATTATGTTATCATAACGATCTAATGTGGCAATAATATCGTAAATGTACTGTGTATTTACACAGTGGCCATATTCATCTATGTAAACAGTCGAAAACAACATTAACATTATAGCAGACACGGTAAAAGGCTCATTCTCAGCCACTAGACTTTTTGACAGGGTATTCGAGTGTCATTGAGTGTCAGAATGTTGTGGGACTGCTGTACAGGAGTTATGATTATGGATTATAGAACACGAAATTTAGCGTTTTTTTTTTGCTTTTTTTAAAAGCATGATGGTAAAACACGAACGCGGTTATGAATATATTAAAACATATGTTTGTTTGTTGTAAAGATTTGTAATAATGACAAAAAATACAAATTTGTGGATCTCCTTACTTTCGGGTTCAGCAATACTGCCGTTGTGGCAGGTGTTTTCTGGGAAACTTTTTTAAAAACTTGTATTATTATTAAGCATTATTTCTGTTTTGTCATGATAACACTCTGAGAGATTTAGTATTGCAATAAATATGTATATGGCAATGTTGATGTGTTTGGTCTTGGCGGAATAGATCTGCTACACTGCTGCTACTGCTTTGATTATTATGGCAGAGTAAGTTCCGAGATTGAGTATTGACCATGGTATTCATCTGTGTTTATAACTTTGTTGAAACACTTAGTAAATGTTGTTAGGTCATGTTTTATGAGCTGTGCATGCATAAGGAGAATGTGTGTGTGCTAGCGTAGGCTTTTTGGGGTATATAAAGATCCCTGTCTATTATTGTGGGGGATGAGTTGGAGAGAATCAAGAGTATTAAAAATAAGAAGAACCGTTTTGGTGATGTGACTTACAAATATATCTGTTGTAGCTTGTTTCTGAGCAAGTTTTGCAAATGGCATTTTGTTTAGAAACACAGATGTCTACCTGGAGTGGCCCACTTATCTTTTAGTTGTTTGTCTTGTGATGATTTCAGATGGCCGTCATCTGAAAAACATGCTGCACATTGCTAGCGTAAACCACACTGAGGAATTTAAAATGTTGAGGAGCAAGCTCATTGGCTGCTGAGGCGACTGCAAACAATATCCTGCGTCATGTAGTTATTGACACAGGAGAAGTTTAGATGTGACTAATCTGCATGCACACTCATAGAGTTTCACGACAGAACTTTGTATTTATATGCATTAGAGTTGTGAGCTTTGTAATGCAGTTAATGTCTAGGAAGAGAGCTGTGACCCATATATACTGTACATGCAGACTGCACTGCTGTATATGCGGCCTATTTTTTGCCTGTCTCAAATATCGCTTCAGCACCCTCACCTGACTCTGATCTGGCTTCTCTTCCTCTGGCTGAACCTGAGTTTGGCTCGCAGTGATCTGCTGCTCATTCTCACTGACCTCTGCAGATATCGGGTTGAGAGGATTGACTGTGGGCTCTGGAAGAGGAAAAAAAAAAAAAGACATTGAAAATACACTGGCAAACCATCTGACCTTTAAAAGCAGAAATGTCCTGACCTTCGGATTCTTGGACAGGTGCTGGAGTCGAATCTGCTGGTGGTTCTTCTGTGTCTTCATTGGTTTGTTCTTGAGTTGGTTCTGGCTCTGGGTTTTGTGGCTCTTCTGGAACAGGTTGCTCTGTGCTGGTGGATGTGTTTGTTTGCACTGGTGTTTCGTCCCGTTGGGCCTGACAAAACTGCTCTTCCCATTCCCTCAGCTCCTGCTGGAACCAGCGGTTGTCCTCCCGAACATAACGCCTCAGGACTGATGGGAGAGAGTCCATTCCTTTCAGAACCTGCCCTGTTTCGACATCTGTGTCCTCTGGCATTTATAAGGAAGAATTAAAAAAATAATGATTAGTGAGAATACATTGGTTACATGTTGCTAGATCCACACAAATTCTGCAAGTGCAGAAACCTGCAGAATTTTTAATCCATCATTCAGTGCGTTTACCTAGATACCAATACTTTTAACACAATTAATACAATACTCTGATTAAGAGTCTACCATGTAAACAGAATTTTTTTTGATTACCTCAATCCGACTAAATTAATAGTAATCACAAATCAAACTAAAACATGTGAAGTATTCCTATTTTAGTCACATTATCACAGTACATACATGCTAACAGGATAGGCCATACACACATGGCTGTCATCTAATTTACCTATATAAATGTGCATACGTATTTATTTTGTTTATTATTCAGTTTTTATATTAATTTCAGTAATATGATTGAGGTGACGTGGTGGCGCAGTGGATAGCACATTTGCCTTACAGCAAGAAGATCGCTGGTTCGAGCCTCAGCTGGGTCAGTTGGCATTTCTGTGTGGAGTTTGCATTTTCTCCCTGTGTTTGCGTGGGTTTCCTCTGGGTGCTCCGGTTCCCCCCACAAGTCCAAAGACTTGAATTGGGTATGATAAAAATTGACCGTAGTGTATGAGTGTGTATGTGTGTGTGTGTGTGTGTGTGTGTGTGTGTGTGTGTGTGTGTGTATGTTTCCCAATAATGGGTTGCGGATGGAAGGGCATCCGCTGCGTAAAACATATGCTGGATAAGTTGGCGGTTCATTCCGCTGTGGCGACCCCAGATTAATAAAGGGACTAAGCAGAAAAGAAAATGAATGAATGAATGAATATGACTGAATAATATGCAACTGTTTATATGATTTGTTCACAAAACGGTTTGTATTATTTAAATATTGTATTAAAATTAATACTTTCTGATATTATATAGTAATATAGTAGATATATTATATGAGAGACTTATTTTGTTTACCAAACAAGTGGATCTAATTGGATTTGCATTGTAAACCCTAATTACAAGTTAAAAAGTTAAAGGTTAGTTACTATACTCTCAAAATCATTCTGCATATATCCACCGATTTTAATCCTACACATTGGTCAGAGAGCATAATTGAAGTTATAGTTTACCTGTATTATAAAATGTGCTGTTAAATAGCTCCCTCTGGCTATTCAGAATGTAGGTGATGTCCAGTATAACACAAAAAAATATTTTTTAGCTGAAATTATATAAAAAAAGGCAATTTAATTGCTGCTGGCACTAAGAGTCAAAAATGTACACATAAAGCAAAATGAATGCCTATGACAACACATTGAGGTCTCATGAAGCAAAACAAGTTTGTGCAATAATCTGATCATTATGCACCAAAAAGGTCACACTCCAAAATGTCTTGAAAAATGCTCAGAACTGTTTGTTGACACTCAGAATTAAAGGTAATAAGGTTATAAATAATAATATAAATAATAATATAAATTTTGCACAGATGATTGTTTTGCTTCAGAAGACCTCACTGTATGTAATTTCAGGATGGTTCTTCATTGATAGCTTCACCAATGATTCGAATGATGGTTTTAGCTTAAAACCTTTTTCATATTCGGCAAAAAAATCATCTAAATAAAGTAAAAATATAAAATATTTAAATAAAAAATGTGAAACTAAACTATTCATTTGAAGTATAGATAAAAATAATACGTTTGAAGCTTATTAAAAATAATATTAAAAAAACACTATTAAACATGATAATAATTTAAAATAATGCATGTAAGTAATGGTTTGCATATTCAAAGCATTAATTAACCACAGCTGAACTCAAAGTAGATCTGACTTTAAACATTTATGTCAATCAACAATTAAAAATCAATTTGGGGAAAATGTGTGAATGTAATTTTTAGGGATTCCCGAAGCTGACTGTTGCTCTCTATTGCATATAAATAATTAATTACACTTTATTATGTTGGTCGCCTTTAGATATTTTGGTTGCAACTCTGCAACTACACTACAAAAAAGAAAAAAATCTATTTATGTTGAGACAACATGAAGGGATTGTGTGGAGCCCACTATTTTTATAGTGTATAAGAGCAACTAATGAAAACAAAAACCACCAGAAAGAGTTTTTGATGCTCACAGCTTGACAAACACTGTGTGCCAACAAAGCTATCAACATTAATTTATGAAAGAAATCAGATCTAACACCAGTGCCTTAAATTAAACGTGTGATCTGCCTGTCTTCTTCAGCAAAATCTGAGCCCAGCTGTGAAATGTGAGAGGCAGAAGGGGAAAGTACCTGCTATGAGGTATGGCAGATTGTCATTGATGTACATGAGGCAGTAGGCGCTGGCGTTGGTCATGCCACCATACGAGTCTCGAACCAGCTCTTCCCAGGTCGACTCTGCCACCATTACATCATTATACTTCAGCCAGCGTTTCTGAGCGTGATCATAAATATAGGCCCAGTAATGTCCAGCAGAGGCCTGTCCTTCGTGGACAAGCACAGCGTGCAGCCTATAGGGCACCTGGGAGCATCAAATAAGAGTCATGCAAATTTCTTGAAACGGCTCAGTCAATATAAAAGTAGCAGCGAGTGTTGAGGATATAGACTTTACCTGACACAGACTGTTATCTGAGTACATGCCCTCCAGGGCCTGGCTGACCTTGTCAATGCTGGCTTTCAGCTCTGCACACAGAGAGGAAACACAGATCAATACACTGCGCCTGAGGCCTGGATCCTGATACAGTCACTAACACATTAGGATAACCGCTTGTGAATAACGATGGCCTTCAGAACTGAAAAAAAAGTTAAAATGCACATTATAGCTCGGATTTAGATCCTAGTGGGCTGACCTTGATGTCCACTGGCTAGCAACAAGATTGCAAAATGCATGGGAGATTTAACTGACAATGTCAATACAGGCGACACAATATAATGGAAACATAAATATACATATCTCTCTGGAACTTACTTGATTCGGATTGGTCAGTCGTAGCATTCTTCGGTGTATTAAGCCTCAATAACAACTGCTAAAAATCTGATAACACAGACTGATCTGAGTAACAATGCTGTTTACTAGGAACTTTTGCATTTGTGAGCTAACAATATATTTTTAACACCTAATAATTTTTTTGTTTGGTCATCCATGTAACACTAGATGTGTTGCATTTAACCATTCATGGACTTGAAATGGACTTTAAGGGAGCACCAGTACATATCCTGTGTCATTGGACATCAAATTAGTTTAAATAAAATAATGGCTCTGGTGTTTAATTACTATGCAATGTGATTTGTATACGACTGTTGTATACGTGGATATAAAGTGTGCCAGATGGGCCATTAAAATGCAAATCACATGATTACAGTTACATTAGATAAAAGACACATGTAATATAACCATATTGTTTTAAATGTTTATGTTAACCAGTTAACTGTTATAAAAGTAAATACTCTTATTAATTATGGTATGTGTGTAAAACAGTCCAGCCATTTATGTACAAGACAGTTTCTCTTTAAAATCTGTTTTACACTATATGTAAGTGATTCAGTTATTTTAAACCTTTTATGTTCATCAGCAGTCTTATGAATGTTGTAAATATTGCATCAACCATTTGATATTTTCCTTTTTTACTGCATGCTATATACACTAACATTTAGGTCAATCAGTATTTTTTGTACTGCATTTATTATTAAAATTTATTTTATATATATATATTGTGTATGGTAAATCATTAAGGTTGTATTTGTTAATGTTAGCTAATGTAATTACTAACAAACAATGAACAATACTTTATGAAGGTATTTATTCATCTTTGTTAATTGTTTATTGTTGGTTCATTTTAAATCACAGTTCATTAACTAATGCTAACCGGCATGAATTGAGATTTTAATAATGCATTATTAAATGTTGAACTATGACTAATAAATGTTGTACAATTTTGTTTATTATTAGTTTATGCTATTGAATACATAAACTAACATTAACTAATGAAATCTTATTGTAAAAGGTGACCTATTTGATTTTAGGAGTCATTTAGAAACATTCTAAACACTGAAACCTTACTGTAAAGTCTTTTAAAAAACCTTTCTCAATGTACAGTAAGTCACTTTGGATAAAAACGCCTGCTAAATGACTAAAGGTAAACTCATATGACATATCATTTGTTGCATAGTATATAGTATGCAAATTGCCATATTCATAATTATGCTGTCATGAGCTAGACAGTTGAATTCAGAATTATTAACCCTCCTGAATCATAAGCCCCCCTTTATATTTCCCCCCAATTTCTGTTTAAAGGAAAGAAGACTTTTTTCAGCACATTTCTAAACATAATATTTTTAATAACTCATTTCTAATAACTGATTTATTTTATCTTTGCCATGATGACAGTACATAATATTTTACTAGATATTTTTTCAAGATAATAGTATTCAGGTGGATTAACTAGGCAAGTTAGTGTAATTGTGCAAATTATTATTTAACATTGGTTTTTCTGTAGACAATGGAAAACAAATATAGTTTAAGAGGGCTAATAATATTGACCTTAAAATGTTTTTTAACAAATTAAAAACTGCTTTTATTTAAGCCGAAATTAAACAAATAAAACAAAAAGACAAACACGGTGAAAAATACCTTGCTCTGTTAATCATTGTTTGGGAAATATAATAAAAAAAAAACAATCACAGTAGAGCTAATAATTTTGACTTCAACCGTATATGTATTCACTTCAAAACAACATAATGGAAGTGTATTGGTAAAGTATTCTTGACTCCTTGGTGAGGGATGTACCACTTATAGTGTTCTCCACTTCAGCCCTCCAGCGCTGTAAGCAGCTCCTGATGAAGTGCAGCTCCTCCTCGCTCACGCTGTGTGGCGCCGGCTGCACTGGCACCTCCATAGGGGGTCTGCACTGAGTAAAAGGCTTGTGGATGGGCGTTCTCTGCGTCGCTGTCGGTGGGCAGCCCGAACTATCTGACGAGCCGGCATCATCTGCTTCTGTTTGACTACAACAAGAAATTAAACATTTAGAGGCGGACAAACACAGAGGAGAAAACAAACAATGGGCACAGTTTATTCGTTGATGAATAAGAGCTGAGGAAAGTGGGTCTTGCCTGCTGTCACCTGAGCTGGGATCTGTGTTTATAGGAGGGTTTGTAGGTACTGGTGAAGTTGGATTTGTGGGTTTGGTGGTGGCAAACTCTAGGACATACTGCAACATGTCTGCCAGAGGGTATTTGGCTGGCCCTGAGCCGTAGTTTTTATATCTTTTAAAAAAATAGGTATATTTAAAACCAGGAAAAAGAATTTTATAGATTACTCATGATGTTGACAGGACTAAACATACCCCTCAAGCTTCTGCTGTAGAAGTGTTAACTGGTCCTTGAGTCTCTTGACCTCTCCTCTCCTGCCGTGGGTCTGATTGACATTTTTGTGGAGGTATCTACGCACAAAATGTAGAGAATTGCTATTTCCCCTTGAACTGTATCCTCTTAAAGGGATAGTTCACAAAAAATGACAATTTACTTACTATTTACTTACCTAAACATGGTGGTTCCAAACCTTTTTGACGTTCTCTCTTCCGTTGAACTCTAAAGAACATATATTGAAGAAAGCTGAAAATTCTATAGAAAATAACCATCGACTTCCATAGCAGGAAAAAATCTAATGGAAGTCAATGGTTACAGTTTTCTAGCTTTCTTTAAAATATCTTCTTTTCTGTTCAACAGAACTAAGAGAAGGTCAAACTGGTTTGGAACAAGTAAAGAGTGAGAAAATGATAATAGAATATTCAGTTTTGGATGAACTATCCCTTACCAAATAAATAAACAGATATATTTACATTTACATTTAGTCATTTAGCAGAAACTTTTGTCCAAAGCGACTTACAACTGAGGAGGTAATTCAGCAGTTCAACAAGATGTGGCAATACACACAAGAAGTGCTAGTTATACAAAGTAACTTGTTTGTGCTCAGAGAATTTAGTGCTAGAGTAGGAGTGTTTTTTTTTTTTAGAGAGAGAGAGAGAAAGGGTAAACAGATAAATAAAAGGAGACAGCTACATTGTCACATAGATAGACTAAGTAAAACAAATATCTAGATAATAAAACTACTCAGTCGATCAGTCAATCAAGCATTGGTATTATAATGGTAGACTTTGAGTAAGTAATACTCCAAGACAGATACATTTATCAATCTACTGAGACAATAACAGAAAACGGAGACAAACTAAAATAAATAAGTAAAAAGAAAGAAAGAAAGAAAGAAATAATGAAAGAAAAAAAGAAAGAAAAAAAGAAAGAAAAAAAGTAATGTGTATTCCATGATTTTGGACAATTTTAAAAAGCAACAAACAAACAAACAAACAAACAAACAAACAAACAAACAAACAAACAAACAAACAAACAAGTCTGCTACTAAAGGTAAACAAGCAAGTAAATAAATAAATAAATAAAAAAATGTAAATAAAAAATAAATAAGTCTGCTATTAAAGATAAACAAGCAAATAAATAAATAAATAAATAAATAAATTGCTACTAAAGGTAAACAAGCAAATAAATAAATAATTAAATAAATAAATAAGAAAATAAATACAATTTTCTTATATACAAAAGTGCTAAATATAAATAAAATAAAAAAGTGCTATTAAAGGTAAATAAGCAAATAAATAAATAAATAAATAAATAAATAAATAAGTCTGCTACTAAAGGTAAATAAGCAAATAAATAAATAAATAAATAAATAAATAAATAAATAATTCTGCTGCTAAAGGTAAATAAACAAACAAACAAATAAATAATTATTTAAATAAATAAGCAAATAAATAAATAAATGAATAAATAAATAAGTCTGCTACTAAAGGTAAATAAGCAAATAAATAAATAAGAAAATAAATAAAATTTAATAAAATAAATAAATTAATAAATTAAATAAAATAAATAAACAAACAAACATCAATCTAAAACCAGATAAACAGGGAGACTCATAATAATAAATATGAAAATAAATAAATCTGTAGTAATGATGTTGTACAATGTTAACAAGTGATTGAAAAGGATAAATGCATCAAGTACATAAATCCATATCTACATAAAAAGATAAACAAACACACAAAACAAACAAAGAAGCTGTAGTAATGAACACTGAACAAGTGACACTGTCAACAAGATTTGTTTTTTTAACCTGTCCATGTAGATCACTTGGGGAAACTCCAGCTTTTTGTGTATTTTTTCGGGTCGCCCCAAAGACTGATTAAACTCAAATCTGGACAGTTCAAAGGTCAACACTGGCGGCAGCTTGGAGAACCACCTCTGTGAACAAAGACACAAACCTGAATACATAATAGCAGCATGTACATACTTCACATTAATAAATAAACCCACGACATCCATACAACTGTAGCACAAGGTAAAACTGACCTCTTGGCCGGAGGAGAGTGTCTGATCTGAATGAAGAGACTCAATCTCTCCCTCAACCATTGCCCCCTCCAAACATTCATCTAAATTATTGAAGCCGTTCACTTGGAGAGGGTATTGTCCGAATTGCTCAATGTTGGACACAATCTTTCCTGCACACAATTGCATGCATGTAAATATCAATGATAATGAGGGTGATAAACACAGAATAATTAGAGAAGAAATGTCATTCTCTTACCTTCATGAAGCCTCTCAGCCACAAATGTGCCATAAAACAGCTGGACCATGGGGTTGTTTTGTTTATCCTCTGGGTTACTGAAAATAACAGCTGCCATGTTTTATTTTCAGAGAGCAAAAAAAAAATTCCTGGCAAGTACATTAGCAACCAAATATACCATAGGGTAATTATTCATGATTCTTTAACAAATGCTGCACTCATTACCATTAATTAATTAACACTCTACAGCAAGATGTTGCCTCGGGGTAACAAACACATTTTCTTAATGTTGCAAGCAGATGATGCATGTTAGATGGCAATGAAATGATTTTAAACAAACCATTAAAAAGCTTTGTCCTAGTCCCACAGTTTTTTGAAATGCATTTCAAAATCATTCTGTAGCATGATGCAATGCCCGAAATACAAATAAATATGATTATTTTATGAATTACAATTATTTATATATGTTTAATATATAATGTTAACATGACGTTGTATATACTAATGAAGGTATAATTAGGACTAACAATTTAGTGAGTTAATTTAATGATCTGTGTTACCACTACTGTCCTGACAAATTTAATATATATATCAATTTATATACAAATTTAAATTTAATATATCAAATTATTTGTCAACATGCCAGATATTACAAATGCAGATTTAATTAATTTTGAATAAAAACATCTAGATGTTTTCAAATATATAATATAATATACATTAATATGATATAATATGTTTCCCAGTGATGGGTTGCAGCTGGAAAGGAAACATATGCTGGATAAGTTTGCGGTTCATTCTGCTGTGGCGACCCCAGATTAGAAAAGGGACAAAGCCGAAAAGAAAATGAATGAATGAATGAATGAATATAATATAATATAATATAATATAATATAATATAATATAATATAA
>CAIGQZ010032312.1:5982995-6012387 GCA_903798205.1 Danio tinwini | reverse complement strand
AATATAATATAATATAATATAATATAATATAATATAATATAATATAATATAAAAACCACAAAACCAATCATACTTGTGTAATTTTTTTTGAAAATATGAGATTTATTACCTTAATTCCAAATGAAGGTCTTAGCAATACACATTAGGAAATTCACAAAATTTCCTCATGAAACGTGATCTTTTTTGTTTGAAATCCTAATAATTTTTGCCATAAAAGAACAATCAATAATTTGGTAATACTTTAGTTTGGGTTATAATTCATGCTATTTACTGGCTTATTACCTGCCTATTATAAAGTATGAGCTTATTAAGCATCTTACCCAAAACCTAAACCCACCTTCTACTTTACTCATTATTAATAAAAAGCTAATTAGTAGTTTGTTAAGCTATCAGTGTTGGTTTGTTAATACAGTAAACTGTGACCTAAACTAAAGTGTTACCAATAATTTTGACCCATACAACATATGCACAGTATAAAAATATACACATCATGTTTTCAGGTTCAAGAGGCACATATAGTACACACACATATATATTTATAGAGTTTTTATATGACCTATTATTATACTTAAACCTTTTTTACTTAAACAATGAGGTTAATTTGTGTAAGAAAAATGCTTGTATAATCACTAGGTTTAACAAATTCTTTCAAGCGTCAAGATGTAGACAAGCTCACTGCAACAGACTATTATTATTTATGATTTATGAACTTACGTTCCATTAGCAGCCAGCTGGAAGGCGTCCTCCAGCCAGTCAAGCAACTTGTGTGTGAATTCACTGACATCCTAGAATAAGCAAGCTTAAAATAAGCACAGTTTTCCAAGAATACAGCGAGGCGCCTATCTAGAAGAAGCAGCTCTTATGTTCAGCTTTATAAACCGCTGCAAACAGCAAACATTTGAAGATACCTTAAATTAGCACATCATTTGCAACTGTTTCATTTTAAATGTGGCCCCTGACAGAACAGCTGCGAATGAGATTATTCAAATGATGTACCTGCTGTGCTTCGCTAGTTCTGAAGGCGTCCCTGAGAAGCTCCACTGCTGCAGACGGGTCGACAAACCTGCGGTTCGAGCCGACCATCAGAGCAAACAAACATCGCAACTCCTGCATGAAGGCAATGTTTCTTTTCTCCTGCAACACAAATATAATCAGCTCACAGTAGAGTAACTCACATATTCATGAATATTTCAATACTGACATCAAGACAGGCTTGTAGTTAATGTCTGTTTTTTTAACCCAACATGTAATAAATATACCAACAATATTCAGAATTACTCACTGAATGACTCTTGCATTTCTCCAGCACACGCTCAGACAGACAGTAGTTGAGAACCAGCCTACGAAAGACTGGCATGTGAAACAGAGACTGCAAACAAGATCATTTAGTTTTAGTTGAAGATTAAGCTCACAAAAGTATGCAATACTTACCTTTTACTAATTAAAAAATATAGCTGATAGCTGTTTTAATGTTAGATCATGGTTGAATTGCCTCTTGTTATAGTTTTGGAATAGTTTGACAATAAGCAGGAAATGTTCACGGGCCAATGACATCACCACATTGACATGGTCTATAATGAACATTTTGGGCATATGCTTGACCAATTTAGTACTGATAACAGCAATAGTTGGAGGTGAAAAATACACTTTATGTGTTATTTATTATGTTGCAAACAGTGGTGCTTAATCATTTTGATAAAAAAATTATACTGTTTATTCAAGATTCCTTGATAAATAAACAAGTACAGCATTTATTTCAACCCAGGCTCATTCTGAAAACTTACCTCTATTTACATTTCTGGAGAGTGCCAAATACTTTACTGGAGGTACTTTTTTTTCTTCAGTTTTTGTTTTCGCGAATCCACCAGAGGCCATTGTGTATGCTTTTGGAGATCTCAAATTTCTCTCGCAAATGCCATTCGACTGACTGTTTGACTGACTGAATGACTGTACGTTCGACTTACCCACTTTCCTCTTTTCCTAATCCCAACCAATAGTATTTTCAAAAGCACAGATTGACCATCCCACCCACTTCCATAAACCCAACCAACAATTTTAAAAAGCAATGCAGAAAATGAAAAGCCTTTGCCTAATTTTTACCATGGTTTCAGCTTTATCACATTCTCCCCCTGTTATTAACTTGTTTATTTTATTTTTTGGATTCTGGATAACCTTTTGTTTCTTTGTTTTATTGCTAAACAATGAAAAAAGCCAACTTAAATTAAATGATTCAATTAAATACTGTAAATGAATCAGACATTTAAAATGTAAATACTGTCACTTGACAGATGCACAAGAAATCTGTGAGCAAATCAAAGTAAGCTCAACTAGTTTATTCAGCATTGAACTTGTGTTATTAATGGGACTGTTTATGTTTTACTATATTAAGTTCATAATAAAATGTTAAAAATGATACTGCGTTAGTCAATATAATTTAAAGTCATTTTTAAATATTACCAAATAAATTTGAAAAGTTCCCATGGTAAATTTAATACATACAGTTTGGTATATATTCAACCTACAGCCCTCAATCAAGTTTGCTTTTTGGCCATTTATAGATAAAAAATTTGGGCACCCCTGGATTAAACTGCTATATTATTTAATAGTATTATTATTATTTTCTTCTTTGTGTATTAAGTGTATTAAGTTTATATATTATTCTTGTATTTTATGCTAAACTGAAAATTTAAACCTTTGTCAATTTGTATGTAATGTTAATTTTGTTAAATGTATTAACAAAAAAAAACACATTATATCTTGTGAACTATCCGGTGGATTATTTAGTAGGGATGCTCAGACTTAGGTTTTCAAATGGCGTCATTACACTTTACTATGCGTTAACAACAAAGGCTTGTTTGTTGCTTACAGTATCTATAAGCCATAAACTCACTCCATGAGTTCAGGCCTCTATTTATCATCAAAACAACGCTCTATTTAATTAGCTCAGACATCTATCAATATCAGCGGAGGCTTCTATTTCAACACAGACATCTGAGAAGCCTCGCTAAATTCAGCCTGGAATGGATATAATAAAATTACTGCTCAGACAAGCTTCTGCAGTCAGGAAATGAAAGAAAGAAGGAAAACAGACGCTCAACCTGATCTTCTCTATTCTCCAGTCATTACAGCACCACTGATTCAATTTAAACAATATAGCCAAATGATATAGTTATAGGTTAGATAGCAGTACTTTTGCTTTAGTATTTGTAAAAATCTGTTGGAATTTTTCTATGTAATGAAAGTATTGCACTCATGATTACATTTCCTTAGTGTTCTAACCTACTGTTTGTAAAATAAATAAAAGAATAAGTGATTATAATAAATTGAATACAAATAAACAATAAAAAATACAGTTATTGCTGAGAGGAATAGTGGCAAAGTATAAAGATTTCAAAATACAATAAATACATTTTTGGGGGCTGCAATATCCTTATGTTATGTTTTCAGCTTCGTCTTCTCTCTAAAGTCTAGCCCTTCATGAGCAAGCCTGATCTTGAGAAAGCCATTCATGCTTTAGTTTGTTCATGTTTGGACTACTGTAATGCTCTTTATGTTGGAGTTAGCCAGTCATGTCTTCATTGTTTGCAGTTTGTGCAAAATGCTGCTGCTCGCATGTTAACTACAGTAACGGTGGCAAAAGTGAACACATCCCTCCACTGGCTCCCTGTTAAGTTTAGAATTGATTTTAAACATTTGATGTTGGTTTTTAATGCCATCAATAGTCTTGCTCCTACTTATTTATGCGAAATTTTGCACATTCACAAACCCAGCAGAGCTTTGCAATCTGCTGGCCAACTTTTGCTTGAAGTCCCTCGATCAAGATGGGGTGAGCAATGGGGTGAGCGCTCTTTTGCAGTGTCAGGTCCTAAACTTTGAAATTTTCTTCCTATTAAGCTTCGTACAATCACTGACGTGCCAGTTTTTAAAGCCAAGCTTAAGACCCACTTGTTTAAATTGGCTTTTAATGCACTGACACCTTTTTATATTTTAATGTTTGTTGTATTTTTATTGATATTTCTTGTATTGTTTTGCATTGTCTGCTTTTTAGTTGTGCTGTATAATTAGTTTTTACAAATGTAAAGCACTTTGGTCAACATTGATTGTAGTAAAGTGCTATATAGATAAAGGTTGATTGATCCTTATATATATAATTTTTCATATATCACCAAAAGATTCTTTGTCTAAATATGTCTGACAATATTATTTGGTATATGTCACACTGAATGTTATTTTTATTCTGTAAGTCATGGTAAAAAAATAAATTATATATATTATATATATATATATATATATATATATATAACAGCTACAAATAAACAGATAAAGCTGTTTTAAACATAAATGTTGTGTTATTAGAAGACCCCTTTTTGTCTTAGACCTGCTTACGTAAATGCACAAACAATACATTTTTGATAAAAAAATAATTGCTTTGGCATTATATCTTCACACACCTGTATGACAGCACTGAACCAGCAGGTGTTTCCTACATTTCGGATGCCCACGGGACAGTCCACCTGCCGGATCCAGTCAGAGGGACTGCAGCTCTCTCCAGACCCCTCACACCTCTTCCTCTTTATACGGGCCGCATTCTCCTCTACGCTGACCTCCAGAGCCCTGGAGTTACAATAGACAGCAAAGACATGATTCCTCTCATATAAAAGCATTCAAGGAGGAGGAGTGTCCAAACCTGGTTCTGGTGGTACAGTAATGGCCCACTAGGAACAGGTTTGGATGATACTCGCTCATCATGAGATTAACAAAATATACTTTTTCTCTATACCAGAGAAAAATAGGTTAGTATTTTAAACTGAATAATTTTTTGTTATTATTTTTTATTTGAATTATTGAAGAAAGACATTTTGAGGGTATGAAAAAAAAAATTCTGTTTCAGTTCTGTTGAGTTTAAACATTGTTGTCCTTGTTGTCGGTGAAAAGTTATCATAAATGATTTGAGATGCAACTGATTACATTGATTGATACAAAAGATTAACATTTAAAATGCTGCTGTAAAACACAATGTGTTTATGACTGATCAATATTTTTAGTATAAAGAATTTAACATCATGCATAGAAACATATAAAAAAATTACAGATATTCATCATTTAAAACTATTTTTGGTAATGTATATTTAATAAAAAACTGTACTTCATACAAACATATAAAAATTAAATTTAATCAACATTTAAAAAATTTTTGGTTCTGTATATTTAATAAATAAACTGTATTTCATAAAAGAACCTAAATAAAGCAGTAATTAATATTTGAAATTTTTTTCTTTAATATTAATTTTAAAAGTTTAATAATTTAGTTTTTAGACAAACTTATTAGAGTTTCAGCAAATAGAATTCATTTTCTAACTATTACAATTTCCCCCAACCACTTAAACTAACTCTGTTGGAGGCGTCCAATAGATTAATATGTACAGAAAAAATCAACAGATGGGGGGTGATCACCAGAAAGAGGAAGTCCCAGGCTAAAGTGAGAAAATTTGATACACCTATGTTTTGGAATATGGAATAACTGACTCTACGCTGTTTTCATGTGTTTTATATATTATTTAGTTTTATTTTATTTATATTTGTCTCTTTTATTCCTGTTTATGTAAAACACTTTGAATTGCCACTGTGTATGAAATGTGCTACATAAATAAACTTGCCTTGCCTTGCCTTAAACTAAGTATCTAGTGTAAATTCAGCATTCCATATTAATTCTAGAACTTTTAAGTTGATTATTTACACAATTAATTTTAAACACACACCCACACACAGACAGACACACACACACACACACACACACACACGATATAATTGCTGTTCTGTCAGGTGCTGTTAAGTCTAACATGAATATTAGGTAATACTTTAGATTAAATCACAATCCACAGTATTAAGAAAGCGTCAACTAACACTTCTAGGTTAATAAACTACTAATTAGCTGTTTATTAATAGTTAGTAAGGTAGGATTTTGGAGTAAGGAGGTTTTGGGTGGGATTAGGGATGTAGAGTTAGAAGATACTTTATAACTACTAATGAACAGTTCATATCTTAATGCAAGTAATAGGGGAACGCGGGGCACAAAGTAACGGGGGGTTAAATGTAACACAGAGTTTTAAGGTATTTGCTCAGAGTTAACCATGGCATGCTTCCGAGGTTTTCATCACAGTGTCGGCAGACGTCTTCAAAATTTTGGCGAAATTTGGATGAGAAACACAGGAGAAACCATTTTTGCAGCATAAAAGTATTTTTTATTATACTCAATATTTTTTTAATTGATAATATTGATATACTATATATTTATATATATATATATATATATTTTTATATATTTAAAAAAAAAGGGTGAAAGTATGTAAGTAAAATCTTATATTGTTGTGATCACCGTCTTCTAGGCTAAAAGATGAAACCATTTTGAAAGATGTATAAAACACACAGTTACTGCAAGCCAGTTTTGAGGTAAACATGACACAGCGGGGTTAGTGGTGTTACAATTAATCCACACACTGTTGGACACCAATTAAACTAACAAAAAAATTAATTTTGAGTGTAATGTTGAGAACTTTTTAAATAAAAATGTTTTTTTAATAGAAAATATAGTTTTAATAGAAAAAAAAACATTTTACTGCTAATAATGCAAATAAATGTAGTGAATAATAATGGATAAATGGATAATAATGCAAATAGATTCAAAAGTGTTCATCCAATAAACAAAAACATAAATAAACATACTGTGCTATGTAGAATAAAAAAGAAATGGGCCAATTACTAAGGAAATATAGCTACGATTTAAAGTAAACTGAATTTAAATTAATTGTGTGAAATCTGCCTAACCCCTGTCTGTTACAACTTGCCCCACAGGTGGGGTAAACAGTAACATTTTTACTCCTGGCACTTTTGGCAATACTGCACAGAAACCACAGGTCCGGGGATCATAATTCCAGTGCTTATTTGTAGGAGAGGCTTGTGTGTTGTTGGTAAAACAATATGGTTTGTCTAACCCTATTACTTTGTTCATTGTTTGACCAAAACCAAAAAGTGTTGCTTTGTGCCCCGCTCTCCCCTAAGACAGTAGTTAATACCATGAACTGTGACATAAACTAAAGTGTTACGGAATATTATAATAAGATAACTGTTTTCGATTTTAATATTTTTTTTAATGTAATCTGCTCCTGTGATGCAAAGCTGAATTTCATTACCCATTGCTGCTGTATAGTCTTCAAGTTTCACATGATTCTTTAGAAATCGTTTTAATATACTGATTTGAAAATCTAGAAACATTCTTTTTGTCAGTAATATCTGAGAAACACAATGTAAAAAAAAACAACAGCATTTACTTTACATAGATTTTGTTTTGTATTCTCAGTGTATGTACTTTCATTAATGCATCTATGTGAAGCTGGAAAAAGCTCATTCTCATTTTCACTTTTGAGGGTACTTGAAACTTTAGAATACTTTGGCACTTAAACATATATCTTGTGGCAAAAGCCTATAAGCAGAATTAGTTTATTTGTTATAAAGGAAAGTGTAAAAAATATGACGTGTCCAGTTTATTAGTACTGAACCTGTGGAGCTCTCTTTGCTCTGCTTCGGCCTGCTGTGACTCTTGGAGGCTCAGCTCGATGGCGGTCTGCAGATCATCTTTAGCAGGTCCTGAGAACACGTCCAGATAAACGAGGACAGGAGAATTCCATGAGCATAAAATAAACCTCATATTATTATCTATGTCACTGCTATATAAATAACTATGGAAATTGTGATGACATGAAAGTCATCTGGTATTAATAGTGTGTTTTCAGCCCACCGTTCTGTGCATTAGAGTTGTTCTTCTCATTATTGGCTGTGGTGGTTTGTTCAGGCATATGCTCCTCTTCTGGGGTTTGAGTGGTCAGAAGCCCAACGGCATGGCTGATGTCACCCTGACCGGCCTGGATAAAAAAAGGTTTCTGGCAATTAGTCCTTAGCTACTAGTGATATACAAATAAAGATTTAAGTTCATCTGAAATAGCGGTGCAAATGTACACATACCGATTTTGATTTTTCAGTACATATGTACTAAAAACACAGTGTTTTTTTAACCGTATATGCATAACTTCTAGTTTTAAATATCTTCATTTTAACAAATCAGTATCAGATCTCAAACCCCGAGATCGAGTGTTTAGTGTATGCTCTTTAAAATAATGCATGAATAAAACGTAAACATACATTATGCAACAGACTTCCTGGCCAATAACAACTAGAGGCTTTCGGTTTTATTATTTTTGATTAGAAACAAAGTTTTATCCTTCATGTTTTGCGCATCTTCTTCAGATTCAAACAATACTTGTTGTCCTGACACTCTCTGAAGTTATATGATGTGATAGATTGCAGTATATTCCTTCTTAATTAATAGCAACAAATAAATATGAATGGACATCTCAATCAATCAAGCTTGTAAACAATTAAAATTATATTTCTCATACAAATCCAATGACTTTTGCTTTCCCTAGGTATAAAACCCACATATTTGACATAGCTAGATCCTCTATTTTCTGTTACATTTAAGCTATACAGGAAGACCTGGTGATTTTAGCAAAGTCATGAAATCAAGTTAAATAAAACTACTTTGTAAATTATTATATTTCAACAACAAGTTGAAGAAGAAAAATGAGGTAACACTTAAAAATAACAGTTCACTAGTTTATGTTAGTTAATGTATTTTGCTAAAATGAACTAAGTACGAACAGTCGTTGTTCAACATGTATTAATCACAGTTCAACGTTTATTAAAGCATTATTGAACTACAAAGTTGTGCTTGTTTACATTAGTTCAAGCACACGAACAAAATCATTAACTAACATTAACAAAGATGAATAACTGTGATCAATTTATTGTTCATTGTTTGCTTATGCTAGTAAATACATTACTATTTATTTATAATGTATCATTATTTTAGTGTTACCAATAATCGTAAACTAGATGTAAAATAATTCTGTAAAATATAAATGCTTTCTTTTGTGCACTTTACATGTGGTCATGCATTTTTTAGATTGAGAGTTAATATTTAAAAAAGTAAATAACAATTTATTGTAATATTTTAGTTCTGTTAATTAATAATTGTAAGCATTTATATTCATATAGTAATGTACAAGTAATATGGTTACCTGCTTTTACAGCACTTGCTGAAACTATAATTAAGTTTATTTAAAGGTAGAGTCAAAGCTAGTAAAAAAAAAAGCAATTTTGTGCCAAATGTAACAAATGTTACTTCAAAACAAATGTATGTACCATTACACCCTTAACCTTTGTGTACTGTTTGAATTGACTACCCTTTCATTATGTTGGTGGCTGTTTTTGCCCCATTGACTTCCATTATAATGACATTTTAAATTGCAAAGCCATGACACCAAATAATCATGCATTCTTGATTGTTGGTGTTTTTTAATGTTGGAAAGGGGTCAAACTTTTCATTTTTACTGTTGATCATAAGTTGGCAGCATTAACCCTTTAGATAGGCCTGTGCAAAAAAGTTACTGACTTTTATATGGAGTTCTATGAAACAGCAAATTATAGTCCATGCATAAAAACACTATTATGTTTATTATGTTCTAAGAGCTAAAAAAGGCTGCACGGTGGCGCAGTGGGTAGCATGTTCGCCTCACAGCAAGAAGGTCGCTGGTTAGAGCCTCGGCTGGGTCAGTTGGCATTTCTGTGAGGAGTTTGCATTTTCCCCCCTGTTCGCGTGGGTTTTCTCCGGGTGCTCCGGTTTCCCCCACAAGTCCAAAGACAATCGGTAAAGGTGAATTGGGTAGGCTAAATTATCCGTAGTGTGTGTGTGTGTGTGTGTGTGAATGAATGTGTATGGATGTTTCACAGTGAAGGGTTGCAGCTGGAAAGGCATCCGGTGCATAAAACATATGCTGGATAAGTTGGAGGTTCATTCCGCTGTGGCGACCCCAGATTAATAAAAGGACTAAGCCGAAAAGAAAATGAATGAATGAATGAATGAGAGCTGAAAAATTGGTAGATTTACCTCTTCCCAACAGGGAAAACTAGCAACAATCAAAAATGAATGATTGTATGGTGTCATGGCTTTGCAAATAAAAACTGTCATTATAATGGAAGTTTATGGGCAAAAACAGCCACAAACATAACAAAAGGGTAGTCAATTTGCCCAGAGTGTATTGGTACATAAAAAAATTCTAAGCATTTCCCACAAATATCTGTCAAAATAACATTTGTCACCAAAAATCCTTCCATTTACTGAAACACAGAGAAAGTTGTGGCCAGATTCATACTCAAAATCACAACAGAATCTGAACACATATACTGTCTCATTAGGACCACATCTAGGTTGCCTAACACACATCACTGAATGTAAGAGAAACTCTTCCACATAGTATGCTTTACATATTTACAAACATTTGTCTGGCTTATTTTCTATTAATAGGCGTGTGTCAGTATCATTACATCTGCTGCTCGCATTATAAACACACAGATAAGTGAACATACGTTCAGGGCGCTCTGGAGAACCTGCGGATCCTGAATGCCAGTAATCTCTCTGAGCTGGTTAAGTAGCATTTGGCTCTGAAAAAGACAAGCAAACATGCTGTTTTTTAATTTCAAAGGATCAAAAATCCAAATGCATCACCACAGGCATATTGAGAGTACTTCTGTTCATGATAACAAGACTCACTTGAGCAATTAACTACTCAATAACAGGAACCGTTCCAGAGAAAAAAAGAGCAGGTGTGAACCGATGAGTTCAAAACAAGAATATGATATGAGACGCAATTTGCACATGGATTTATCACCCAGCTTAACTGCAATTCAGGTGCCAAACGAGCGTGGGATGGAGCGAGTCTGGACAACATTTACACCTCTTGCATGAAAACGTCCACATCAGATTTGATTTGTAAAGTACAGTACGTCTGAAAGTAGGTTTCAGCACGGCATGCACCATGTAAACATTTAAAAATCTGTCCCAGATAATAGATGCAGGAGGCACAGAACTATATAAAGAAACTCTGACAGCAGGTGGGAATGTCAGCATGGCTGTGGAGGAAGCCAGTCACCCTAGACTGGGAGCAGGAGACATATATGGTGAGCTGGAGGCCTGTGAGCCACACTCAGAGCTCTATTTTGGGCCTTCGACACAGATAGCGCCTGTGTTTATCATAAATGAGCTTGAATGACACACACAAAGAAAATAAAAAAATCCCTAATTTCTACTAATTTCTAGATTTAATTCAGAATATGGCATTTAAAGCCTAGAGGAAGAAAAAAAATTAAGCACCTCAGAATTACAATGAGTACAAAAGCTCTGCTGGAGTATCATAGCTTGGAAATAAAATCATGAAACAAATCATAATCAGAAAAAATATTATGTTTAATTTCTAGAAAATTCTGCTGTTGGATTTTATGTAAAGCATGTCAGAAAATATTGCTTTGCTGATGATTTTTCAATAAGAAATTTTGAATTAGAGTCCTTCTAGATATAATTTGTCCAAATAAGGGTAGAAATTCCAACATATTTTTAGATATTTAAAACGGATACTTTTTATGTTAAATTAAATAGTACAAAATATTCAGCAAAATAAGACAGTTACAGTCTGCTATGTCACTGTGTAATGTCATGAACACAATTTGAACGCATTTTTTTTTACTCACCGAGTTTTCAGACGTTTCCCCATGTTCAAATTCTTGTTCAACTCTCATGGCAATATCTCTTTTATATATAATTCTCCAGACTGTTTCGCCCTGAATCCAGAGTGTGACCTACTCCATATGCCCCACGGACACACACCCACACACACACACACACACACCCACACAAGTGCACAAATGCCGCGAGGGACAAACGCTCAAGTGCGCGTACTGGAAAACGTCGTGAGCGCGCTTGGTAAACTGTCATTGATGTGTGAAGGCTACTGTACACATCAATTAATACATAAATTAACTTGAAATGTCATTTTTTGTAATTTTGTTTAATTTCGTTGATGATAATAAAGCTATATATATTAACTTAAAACATACTACCTCAGTGCCAAGCATAGGCTAAATGAATAGCTACAAACCTTACAGTTCCCTCTGTTAAATGTAAAGCTATAACACTTTTATTTATTGATTTTCTTTCGGCTTAGTCCCTTTATTCATCAGGGGTCGCCACAGAGGAATGAACCACCAATTTATCCAGCATATGTTTTACACAGCGCATGCCCTTCCAGCTGAAACCCAGCACTGGGAAACACCCATACACGGCCAATTTAGTTTATTCGATACTGGGGGAAACCGGAGCACCAAAAGGAAACCCACGTTAAAACTGGAAAAACATGCCAACTCCGCACAGAAATGCCAACTGACCCAACTGGGACTCGAACCAGCGTCCTTCTTCTGTGAGGTGACAGTGCTACTGCTAACCACTGAGCCATCGTGTCGCCAGGATGCTATTTGTGTATATACATTAATTAGTCAGTAAAGTCAAAAACACATTTTGGAACTATAGTCTAACAAAATAGTTTAAGATTATGGTCCAAAAAATTGTACACACAATGCATATGTTAAAAAAAATTGAATTAATTTTATAAATACATGTATCTTTGACTGCATAAATATGATAATGTATTTATGACTCATTATGCTTTACATTATATGTTTAGAGTTTATGAATCCAGCAGTCAGAGTACACACATCCTATTTACTAAACCCTGATCTTCTTACCATCATAATGGAAAATCAATTTGCCTGAGTGCCTGAGTGAGTTGCCGTCGTGCGTTTGTTGCAGTCATGCATCCGACGACCGTTCTGAAGCTCCTTTGCATTTTGCTGGAATAAAACTCTCTTGATTATTGGGTGAAAATTTAAAAGGGAGTGTAAGTGATTTAAGTAAGTTTGTGTTTTTTTCTGGAATTGAATTACCAGGATGAATCCTGTCCTCTTGCTGTCTTTGTTATCAGGTAAGTCCATTGCTGTTTCTTCTTGTTGTTTTTTTACTTCTATTAATTTTATACTAACAATTTATTAAGAGCTGCTTCCATTGAACATTGACATTCAAAATGCACAACAAAACTAGAAATGTTTAAGATTATATATAAAAATAACTAGACCTTAGTGACTGGTTGTGTGTAAAAGTGATTTGATATGCGTGTTACTAAATCCTGTATGTTCCCAAATTATATGCAAAACTACACTCTAAAAAATCCTGGTATGTTTTAATCCAGTGTTTTGTCAATATGGTACAACCCAACAGTTGGGTTTAACATTTTTAATTTATATTTAAACTGTATTTAAAAAAAACTAACCCAATATTGGGTTTGTCCATATTTGACCCAATATTGGAAAAAAAACAAGCCATCATTTTTAGTGTATAAACTTAACCAAGATCACTTCTTCTGCAACATTTCTTTACAGTTATTCCACTGGCTGAATTAGTCCTGGAAAAACCAAAGAGGTCTGCCCTTAACCAACTTACCCGGTTACTGCTTCGCAAATACAACTGTGGAGTTCGGCCTGTCCAGAACTGGACTAAACCCACTACCATTTACATTGACCTTATTATCCAGGCTGTCCTGGATGTGGTAAGAGCATTTCAACTTCTGGTAATACAGTGTAAAATTTACTGGATTGTTGTACTGTTGGATCAAAAATGGACAAACACAACCTTTGGGTCCATATTTATCCAGGGGTATATTACAACAAGCAGCATTTTTTTTAGAGAGTACATATATATACAATATCTGTCATACCACTAATACAATGAACAGTTAATTTTGTTAACTAAATGTATTAAAATGAGTTTGATTTCCATCCCAATTTAACACAGTTCACCCGTCTTTTCACAGGATGGACAGACTCAAAAAGTGACCACCAGCATCTGGTATCGCCAAGTTGGTATCAATTATTTTGTCTAACTAGTGGTAATGATAACTAAATGAGTTGCATGTTTGTATATGGGTGAAATTACAAGCGTCAAAACAAGTGCAAAAAAAAAAACAGCTTTAATATTAGTTTGTTTTACTGTAGAATAATAATTTATTTATTTATATGTGTGAGCAGATAAAATGACCTCAGTGTTACAGAAAAGATTTGCAGAAAATAACCACTAAAATGTAATTCAGAGAAATAACAGTTTATATGCTAAACAATCCTATCAGGCATTATCTAAAACAAAAAATATTTGTATGATTTATTAAAAGACTAATTTAAGAATCACAGTGTAGCTCAATTGAAATTATATTCTTCAAACCATTTACCCAATTGTCAGCAAGCCATATAAAATTTAAGTACACATAAGAATAAGCACGTTGTTTCTCCATATTGGTTATACTAAATATTGATGGAACACTATTTCACCTATCATGACATTTTATTTTCACAAAAATTAATTGAAATATTAAAGCAGATTGAAATGTAGGAAATGAGCTGCATGATTTGTGAATAAACTAACATTTTATTTTCTGAGCAAAATAATAAAAAATATAAATTTGTACAAAATACCACACTTGAGTATAATATATATAAAATGTTAGACGTGCGTCTGGAAAGCTATAGATGTGCACCATGCTCGAAAGTGTTAGTTAGTTTGGGCTAAAACGTCTTGGGCAATAACATAAAGTAACTGCACTTTATTAAGTCAATATTTTTCTGGAGGAACAAGTTTATCATTTACATATAGAAACAGCACTGGCTTTATTTGTTAAGTTTTTTTAAATTAACATTCTTATGACAAATAGATTTACTATTGTTGGAAAAAATATCAAATAGCAAAAATCCCCTCTGAAGATTGTCATATTGTAATTTTTATTTTAACTTGTGCTTTTTTTGAAATGTTGGAAAGATGAATGTTAAATAAATCCAATTCATGTTCAATAAAAACAATTTAATGGAGAAAAATATTAGCTAGTCTACCTATATTACGTATAATACATATATTACTGTATGCAACTCACCAATATCATTATCTACATTGGAATTGGCCAGAAAGTTGTTTACTTTTTAAAATTTGGTATGACCAAAAAAAAAGAGAAGAGTCATATTGACAAATCCCTATATTAGAGATAGTTCACCCACAAGTAAAATAAAAACGATCATTCAAATATTATTACTATCTACTAAGTTGCTTAAAAACTATTTTTTTTATCTGTTAAACACAAAAGAAAATATTTTGAAGAATGCTAGTCGATGGCACCCATTGATTCCATAATCATTTTTTACTACACTGTAAAAAATGCTGGGTTTCACACAATCAATTTGTGTTGGAACAACATGAAAGAAGCAAGTTAGGTTATTAGTTTTTACAAATTTAAGTGGATTGAACAAAAAACTATTATGTTTGTTGCAAAAAACTCTTAAGAATTGTGTTGTTTCAGCAAACATAATTTTTGAGTGTACTAAGGAAGTCAATGAGTCCCAGCAACCAGCATTCTTCAAAAGGTATTCTTTTGTGTTCAACAAAAGAAAGGTTTAAAACCACATGAAGTAGAGTAAATGATGAGGTAAGTCATCATTTTGGGGTGAACTATGCCTATAATTATTAATATTTAATTTACTAAATGTAAATATCAATATGTATATGGGTTTTACATGACATATACACATACCTGGCCTCCCACATAAATGTCAGTTCCTACGATAAAAAAAGAAAAAAGAATAAACAGGTTTCATAAAACACATTTAATTTAAAACTTTCCGAGGCAGGTCCCGGAAAGACAAAACACATACACAGTAATCAGATTTTAAAATGCATAAAACCTGATATCCGTTGTGGGCTGAACATTTAAAAGATCTGAATCTTCCTCACGGGACCTGCCAGGCGGCAACAGTAAACCGCATTACTCTAATGTTTCAGATATGGAACGATGAGTTTCTTGTTTGGGATCCTGACGAGTTTGATGGAATCACTGAAATATCGCTGTCCTCGGATGCCATCTGGGTGCCTGATGTCATCATAAGTGAATTGTATGTACATGATAGATGCATCTCGCCCGCTCACATCACAAGCTTCTTTTTTTGTGTGTTGTGGAAATGAATTTTGTTGAGTTATCTCTCTCTCTCTCTCTCTATCTCTCTCTCTCTCTCTCTATTTTTTTTGTTTTAAATTGGTAAGAAAATGGTTTATTTGTCAATGTTTGAATTTAATTATAGGGTAAAGGTATGGTTCACCCAAAAAATGAAAATTTACCACTATTAATTTTTTCTCAAGCAGTTCCAAAACCTTTATGAGTTTCTTTCTTCTGTTGAACACAAAATAAGATATTTCGAAGAAGGCTGTAAACCTGTAACCATTGACTTCCTAGTAGGAAGTCAATGGTTATGGGTTTTAAGCTTTCTTCACAATATCTTCTTTTGTGTTCAACAATAGGACAGAAAGTCAAACAGGTTCGGAACAAGTGAAGGGTGAGCAAATAATGACACAATTATTGTGAAAAACTATTTTAATTTAAGCAAAATTAGGAATTTATATCTAAATCAAGATATTAACATATTTTTTTAGGCACAGTCAAATTTAGAATGCTATCCAGAATTGATTTTCATTTTATAGTTCAGCAAACAATCTTAGTATTGAAATGAAATGGTGTAAATTTGAGGCATGGAAATATTTCTTTTTTTCTTCTGAACTAATGTAGACACATCGTCACCTTAGAATTATAAGGTTCTATCTGACATTTTTGTCAAAATTGAGTTATTGACATATTCTTATTAAATGACAACTTATTTACATTATGGGATGTTTTTTATATAAGTTGTTTACATTGTAAGACTTTTTTATTTAACAAACAAATGTTAAACACATACTGTTTGCTGTATGGAATGCAAAAACTTTTAAGCTCAATATCTCAAAATCTTTCAGAACGCAGATAGAACCTTATAATTGTTACATTGTCAGATTCTTTATTTGTTCTTGCTTTTTATGGGATTAAAAGGTAAATGCAAAATTAGTTAACACGTGTAATACAAATAATTATACAAAAGTATTTTTCAATTTCAATTTTCTCTCTTTCGCTCTGTCTATTAGCCAGTGGGTCAAGCAAAACTTGCCAAACTTACCACAAAATGAAATGAAATTGGCAATGCACATTAAAGTGATTTTGCCAGTTTTTAAATAAGTTATTATATAATAAATTTGAGATATTACAATAAATAAATGATGTTAAAACCTTTGTCCAATAGTTGTGATATAAGGAGTAGAGTTGTATTCTGATTTGTTATGAAACTAATTCTATTGTGAAAAGAAAGAGTGATCTAATAAAGTTTGTTTGTTAAAAATCTCTCTCTCTATCTTTCTCTGATCAGTGTTGATGTTGGCAAATCCCCAGTCATCCCATATGTTTATGTCAACTGCTCAGGAAAAGTAAAAAACTACAAACCCATCCAGGTGGTCTCAGCCTGTCACCTGGAGATTTACGCCTTTCCTTTTGACAAGCAGAACTGCACTCTGACCTTTCGCAGCTGGCTCCATTCAGGTAATTGACTCTCTCATACGCAGCATGCGCTTTCACTCCTTCGCAAAACAAGCTAGCCTCTGTAGGAGCAGAATTGCTGTGATTACTGAGCGCTTTTGATCAGCACTGGTTAGAATCTCTTTACAAGCTGACATATTTTAAATAAGCTCCTCACAGCAGCAAACTCGCCAACATAAACACTTATTTCTGCAACAACACAATGAGCTGCAGTTGTGTTTCTCTGACAGTGAGCGAAGTGGATTTGGCTCTATGGAGACCTGCTGAGGAAATCGCTAACGACACCAGAGAGTTCATGAATGATGGAGAATGGGAGCTGCTCGGCGTCCCTTCACGCTACTGGACATTGAATCTAGAGGACAGAGACTACGCACAGATTCAGTTTAATGTAAGGAGGAATTCGGTCAGGAATATTATATTTAATGGCAGCTTTAGATTAAATTAAATTCACAATACACAATGTTTCAAATCAGTTGCATTTAGTTCATTAGAGCTGAGCATAGGTTACATTTTGCACATAGACGTTAATATACATTGTATACAGAGGGTAAGTAAGTATTGAACACGTCATGTTTTTCTGGGAATAATATTCTAAAGGAGCTGTCGACATGGAATTGAACCAGATTTTGGTAAAAACCCAAACAATACAAACATAAAAATAAAACAAAACTGAAAAAATCTAAAAAATGAGTTATGTGTAACCCATATAGCAAAATTTCTTTGGCCCAGCTTTGGCCCACACAATCAGCTTTTGCTTGGCCCACATGCCGCAGTAAATTACAGTACATGACTGGATCAAGTTTGGCTTTCATATAAAGGCCAAACTATATCTGGGCCTGGTCTCATCCAAGTTAATAACCCATAACTTAGCTTAATCAGGGCCAGCTATGGGCCTATGTTTGGCCATTGTCTGGAAGCCATATTTGGTGTGTCACGAATGCAATGAAAGTTATAAACCCATGAAGCATTGCACTTTATGCGAGTTAATAATGGCAATGGTTAGTAATATTTAATAATAATATAATTTGTAAAATAATAATTTGGTTGATAAAATATATGTAATGTAGGTTAAATTCAGTAATTTTGCAAAATACAGGAAACTATAGATCAATAAATCTTGACTGTTTCTTGGATTAAAATGAAGGCATTAGAAGATGCAAACAGGAAGTAGGAAATGACTTTGAGCATCAAAATATTTCTTTACTCAAAAAATATTAATTTAAATTTGGGTCAAGATAGGCCAAACATACGTGGCCCTCATATACATTTTTTAACACCTAGGCCAAATACTACATTTGACATCTGGCCAATGTCTTGCATGCCACTTTAAAGACGATGCCACTTCTGTCAAACCCGGGCCATGTTTGGCCTACATGCTGTATGCCAGATCCGGATGAATGTCTGCTGTGCCAGCTTTATGTCAAATCTGGGCCAGAATTCTTTGCTACCTGGGAATAAAAAGACACAAGGAAAATGTACTGATCTACTGAAACATATTTAATACAGTAAATAAAATACCTTTTTGGTGCTGGCAGCTTAAAGGCGCCTCTCATATGGAGAATAAAGCCACATGAATTGCTTAGGTGTGAGTTTTTTTACAGACTTCAACAGAGTGTAAAAATCTTGATGGTTCTGTGGGTCTCATCTATCAAATCTGATCTTTATTTTGTATTTTATATTGGATTCAAGTTAGGTGATTGGCTGGGCCATTTTACAGCTTGATTTTCTTTCTCTGAAAGCCTTTGAGAGTTTCCTTGGCTGTGTTTTGGATCATTGTTTTGCTGAAATGTCTACTCTGGTTTTATCTTCATCATCCTGCTAATGTAGATGTTGGACTGAAGCAGCTAATATTAATTTACAATAAGGAAGGGCAGAGGGTTGCTGAATAACTACTGAGATACTTCAGCTGCTGTCTGGGCTTTCACTGCCTTTCTACACCTTCCTTTCTTCATGTGTTCAATAGTGTTTTTCGCTGTGTCATTTCATTTTATCATGCATAACTTAATCAAGTAGATTTGTTTTCTTTACATATATGGATTTCTTTGGTTGTTACCGTCATCAGGGGAAAATTTCAAGTCAACAGCACCTTTAGAACTATGTTTTCTGAGAAAAATTGTGACGTGTTCAATACTTGTTTTCCCCGCTGTATGCTAAAAACATATGTTATTTTATTATTGTTAAATATTATTAAATATATAACTGTACAAGTATTGGATAAGGGAACAAAAGATTAGACCAGGACATCACAACATTTTTTTTATAATTTTAAACTCAACTTACAATGGACTTCAAGCTCATCTGCCTACAGACAGCACAAAGTGCATCCCCCACAACTCTTTTCTTTTTAAATAATCAATTTCAATTACCAATATGAATTTATGAGAATATACAAATACAGTCAAGTCTGAAAATATTAATACCACTGGCAAATTCCGACTTAAAAGTTACTTTTATTCAACCAGCAAGTTTGTTTCTTCTAAAATATAAGACAACATACAAGAGTTATCATTATGGAAATATTATGTACAAATATTTCTTAGCATTTGAACAAAAACTTTAAGTCAGAATTTGTCAGGGGTATTAATAATTTTGTATATAACTTTGAATGCTATTGTTTTTATAACATGTTTTAATTACATATTTTATTAACATGTTTAAAATATATTTTCCTTTGTTTATTAGTTGTTATTTATATGATATTTATTGATGATTGTTTGTGCAAATTTGACTTGCACTTGCTGTTTGCCCTATGTTAATTCTGTGGCCTGACTGAGACATTGGGCACGTAACAGTCTACCGAACACGCTAGAGTATTGACGCCAGTCTGACATGTGTCACAACCCTTCTCCAACCTTTGCATGGCTGTTAGTGGAGACACACTAATGCTAATAGATGAGGCTTAGCGGCAGACAACACACAGCTAGCACGATGATAATGAGACTGTCTTTCTGGCATTTGATCAATGAGCGTCATGTTGGGTTGGAGGAAAGAGCCGATAACTCAAAGCTCGTGGGCAATCCAACACTTTTCCATCAAAACGTGAAACGCTTGTGTACTTTGATTACCTTTGCTCTGCGGCTCATTGCCAAAGCCATTTAGGCATCCATGTTTGTGTTTTAACTCATTGGCCAAATGGGTGGGGAACATGTTTAAGTCGGTATGAAATTGCTCTTTGTTGCGCTGTGAAAGCTTTAAGCGACCTTAAATAAGGCAAGTGAAATGGATGGTCCTGATCCAGACGAGGAGCAGAGAAAGTAAATAGCTCTGAATGATCAAGACGCTCAAATCTGTCTTCTCAGGGGGAGCTGAGGTGTGGGGAAACAATTTCAGCTCTAGAATGAGAAATTGGACTGATTTAGCAAATCCAGGAAATGGGGAGAAGGCTTAAGCTTGTTATGCAATTCCCCTTCAGACACGGCCATTTCTGACTGCTCCCAGAACACTTTTCTCTGAGGGCTAGTAATGGAATAAACATTCAGGGATGTCGAAGGTACTCCAAAATGATACTCCAGCCAACGTACAGTTACTCAGCTAAAAGTACAAGTACTGCATCTGGCTGAAAATGTACCTGAGTGAAAAATAAAAATGGCAAAAATTACAGCTTTGTGCTAAAAAAAAGTCAAATTAGCCTAGTAAATATAAAAATGAGAGAGGAAATTACAACTCAATCTCACAAGGAAATGTAACTATGTTACATATTGTCAAAAAGGAGGCTAATTCATACATTTAATTAGTGTAAAATTCTTAGATTTTTTTAAAATGGTGGATTGCCCCCAAGACCACCCCTAGTCCTTATTAGGGGATGGGGAAATCACACAAAAATGCACAATAAGATTGTACACATGAATATGAATTAGCCACTAAATCAAAAAAGTAAATATTTACCATATTCTGTTTAAGATAAAATAGAGTAATGTAACTAGTATTACAGTATGTAAAGAAAATTATGTAAAGATAATTAACTGTAAACACTAAAAAATGTGTATAAATATTTATTTACATATCTTTTTTGGTCATTGTGTACTAGTTGAAGACATTTTTTGAAGTTGATACAGTGATTCACTTTTTTTAAAGTGTCGTAAGAAGTAAAAAGTAATTTCTTAAGAATCGTACTTAAGTACAAATAGTCAGTTTGAATTGTAAAAAATACACTAACACTAATGAGGTAAAGTTCCTCAAGTATTTTACACTTTTGTAAACATCACCATCTCTTTGTGTCTCCTACTGGAGGTGCTGATCCGCCGGCGCCCCCTGCTGTATGTGGTAAGTCTGCTGATCCCAAGCATCTTCCTCATGGTGGTGGACGTCATTAGCTTCTATCTGCCTCCAAACAGCGGGACTCGCATCACTTTCAAGACCAGCATTCTCCTGGGTTACACTGTAATCAGAGTCAACCTGATGGATGAAATCCCAGCTACAGCCATTAAAACGCCTCTCATTGGTACAGTACACTCAGAACTCTTCTTAATTAGTGTTCACCTATTAACACCACTCTTGACAGGCGGCAATCGCACCTCACTCATCAAAACAGTCTGCTGTTTTTACCACAGGGGTCTTCTTTGCCGTCTGCATGGCGCTGTTGCTGCTGAGTTTGGCCATGTCCATTTTTGTGGTGAAGTTGTTGCATTATAGTGAGAAGGAAGTAAAGGAGATGTCCATATCTGCTTGCCTACTGGATAAATATGGCTCAATGGACCAGAGCCTTGAGAGCACATTCACTTCCATGAAGACGCTGGATGATGTGGACCAATCAGGGGGTAGGAGAGAAAGTAAATTATGCTTTTATTATGCTTTCCAAAAAGTGATCCCGGACAATAAAACTAGTCAATTTTTCTAAAGTTTAGATTTATACATCACATGAAACCTGAATAAATAGCTTTTCCATTGATGCAATACCCATATTATATATTTTGGGTTATTGCTGAAAGTATACCCCAGAAATAATGTATTAATAATTGTAAAATATTAATAATAAATATCTAGGTGTACAATATTATAATTATGTATTAGAGAATTCATTCTTAATTAATATAATTCTCTAAAAACTCTAACAAGGATTAATTAATAATTAATGTTTTATTTAGAAATAAGGATTAGCTAAAGTAATAATAACTGTATGTGCTATTTGTGTTTTACAATATCATTAAATATAACACAAAATATTCATTCAATATGCTCAAATCATAGCATTCTGTGGTCAATCCATTTATTTTAAAAAGATTATGCTAAAGTCATGCTTGACAATGAGATTTTTATATTTCCCAGATGCAGCTGAAAAGTTGTTTCAATGCAGATTTTTACATCTTCAAAAATACTTATAAAAATACTTCCTAATTATGCTATGATAATACAGTAATTTACTATATAACATGATAGCTACACTCTGTCATACAAGTTTGTTGATCAATGAGAATCTACTGGAGGTAGGGCCAGCTGTCTAGTGAAATTGAACCAAAAAATGGCATCCGCTATTAAAAACAAAGCTCAGAATCGATTCAAGAGAGAATAGCAATGCATATCGAAAATCTCTGAATCAATTTCGCAAACTCTCCATTTCTATTTTTGTCACAGCTCTAACGGTGATGGGTTATTTTTAAAATGTTGTGCTTTAAAACCTTTGTGAATCAATTGTTTTGAACCGGTAATTTAAAACGTCTAAAACCACATGATTTCAGTTACATAGCAAAAGAGTTTAGATTTTAAAGACGATGCACTTATATTACTTATGGATAGGTGAATGTGTAATATGGTGGAATAGTCCTGCCATCTAAATAGAAGAGCCAATCACTAATGGTGAGGTCATCACATCACTGCAGCTGTCTTAAGAAGCTCAGGTTTGTTACCGAAATCACATAGTACTTTCCTACATAGTAAGTGAGAAACTGCACGGGAGTCTAAAGTCATTATAAATGTAAAACAGAAAGCAAGAAGTATCCACATTAAATTTTAAAGTCTGCATGATATCTAAATTTACAATGTTTATTTTTCTAGAGCACATTGTTTGTTATAAGGTTAAGAAATAACAAATGCTATAGGTAATGCTAGAAAAAAAACTATTTGTTTTAGTAATCTTTAATCAAAATGTAACCATTTGTATCTGTTCTATAATGGCAGTCCTTCTCTGATGATGTCAGTTTGAAGGCTTGCTGAAAAACACATAGCCAAACCCCTCCAGCTATTATTTTACTGCACATGATAGATGAGGAGTGCAAAAATAAACCCCCGTCCCTAATCAATATTCTGTTTTAGTTGAAAATATGTTCTCATACTGCAGCTTCCAGTTCACACAGTTTAAAGTGCACATTCAATGGACACTTCACTATCCCTTGAGACCACAGGAAAGGGTTGGTGAATGGAAATAAAATGGTGCAACTGATGCTGGAACGAAATGTAATAAACACTTGATAGTATTTTGACATAACATTTTTTTGAAAACGTTTGTTATTTGACTGTATTAAAAATGACCACAGAGAACATCATCAATGCAAATCTGTTACAAAGTTTGTCTTGTTGCTAAACCATATTGTTTTCCTCTCTAAAATGAATCAAGTTCTGATTTCTGGATGCTTAAAATTATACCAATACCCATCTCATTTATTGTATACATGACTCATTCTGGAAGTGTGGGTAAATTTACACAACTTCTTATTTCGAGTTCCCATAACTAAATTTTTCGAGTTGCAGCAACTTAATTTTTCTAGTTACTGAAACTTAATTTCTGTAGTTCCCATAGCTTAATCTTTCTAGTTAGTGCAACTTAATTTTTCTAGTTCCCATAGCTTAATCTTTCTAATTGGTGCAACGTAATTTTTTAGTTCCCATAGCTTATTTTTTCTAGTTAGTGCAACTTAATTTCTCTAGTTTCCATAGCTTATTGTTTCCACGTTGCCGCAACTTAATTTTTATTGTTACTGCATCTTAATTTCTTTAGTTCCCAGAGCTTAATTGTTTGAGCTGCCATAACATTTTTTTCTAGTTACTGCAACTTAATTTCCTTAATTCCCATAACTTAATCTTTTTAGTTAGTGCAACTTAATTTCTCTAGTTCTCATAGCTTAATTTTTCTAGTTAGTTCAAATTAAAGTTAGCAAAGACTACGATGAATTAAACATTAACAATATTATGGGTGACACTTTATAATAGCTACACACTATGAGACATTTATTAAGCATTAGCAAATGGTGAATTCATTATCTGTTAAGCATTAACTCTACATTAATAAACGTTAGTAGGCAGTTTATAACTGCAGCTACAAATGCACTATTCTTGATTTATAACCACATTGTACTTTCATAATTTGTAAATGATTTATTTTTTATTACTAAATTAAGTATTGCATTATTAACAAACCAGATATTTAAGCATAGGTGGTTGTTTTTTAAGATCATTCAGAAAGAGTTAGTAAAGGATTAATAAACTATTGAAATTAACATTCATAATTCTTATTATTCAGGCATATACAAATAGCTAATTTGTATGTTAATAAATGCTTTATTGACTCAACTTCATGCGGTTTTGTGACCTAATCTAAAGTGAGGACTATTTATGCTTTATAAATCCCTTATAAATGACAATTAAAGGCTCAGTTAAATTCTAAACAGGAAAAATGAACTTAATTGACATGTTTCATTTCTATTCATTTGAAGATAAACAAATGAAACTGTATCACATGAAAAAATAAATCTTATCTAAAATAAAATTACTGTAAATTATTTATTAATCATTTACTAACTCATTCTGAATGATCTTAAAAACCTTCAACTACTAAATGCAAATGGTTTAAAAATGATGCAATACTTAATTTAATAATGAAAAATCAACCAGTGACAAATTATGAAAGTACAATTATTAACTATAAATGTGGTTATGTCAATAATACAGCATTTGTAGCTGCAGTTATAAACTGCTTACTAATGTTCATTAATGTTGACTTAATGCTTAACAAATAATGAATTCACTAGATGCTAATGCTTAATAAATTATTCATAGTGTGCAGTTTTTATAAAGTGTTACCAGATTATGTAATGCTTAACAGATGCGTTGTTAATCTTTATTTCATGTTTACTACTGCATTAACCAGTATTAACTAATACAACCTCATTGTAAAATGCTACTGATATACATCATGTGCTGCTTTATGTTTGTGCTCTCTGTCTCTCTATATTCAGGCTATGAGTTTGATCTCTCTCCAGAGCCGGACCTGTTCTCTCTGACTGAAGTGTCCAGCAGTGAGTCTCCACTGGAGAAGATCCTGCAGGAGGTGATGTCTCTCAGACTGTACCTGCAGGAGGAGGACATGGAGGCCACATCACAGTCTTACTGGGTACAGCTCTGTCTGAAAGTGGACAAACTGCTCTTCTGCGTCTACTTGCTTCTCGTCTTCATCTATGTTATGACCCTTCTGCTGCTGTGGCATTCCTGGAGCTCAGCTTGAAAGTCTATATCAGGTGATAAAGAAGAGCTGTAATGAAAAGAGAAAGACAAAAATTTAATTAGTAAAATTGCACTTATTATTATTTTTACCCCCAGTCCATTCAAGATCTTCTAGAACAGAGGTTCCCAAACTTTTCAGCTCATGACCCCCAAAATAACAATTCCAGTGACTCATGACCACCACTGTCTTCGGAGGTGGTTATAAACATACAAAAATCACACACACACACACACACACACACACACACACACACACACACACACATACACACACACACACACACACACACACACACCAATAGTAATTATTTAAACAAGCTTACTGACAACACAGAAAAAAGTGCAACAGTCTAACAACCATATATTTTTTATAATTATTATTCATTTGTTTAATTTAATATTAACCTCATCTACTGAGACTGGCGGGTACAATGTTTACAGCACAAGTCTATTTTTGGTTTAATTTTGGAGATCGTCTTCTATGTTTAGTTGTGGCCTTTATTTTTAATGTATGTGAGTGCCGTAAAGGTGTCAAAGTTGAACATTGTGCCCTAAAATCAATCTAGTGTAATAACTCCAGAGGTTGCAATTAAATGGAAAAAGAATTGGCTTTTTGGCTAATTGCTTTTTTTTTTTTTTTTATTAGAGTATGCAAAAAAGTACACATTGGGATCATACAAAAATAAAGAAAATAAAACATAAAAACAACGATGAAAAACCACAAAACAACAATACAGTCAGGTACTGGCAGGTGCGTGTATATATATGTGTGTGTGTGTGTGTGTGTGTAACATGGTCAGGTCAGAGTACATACATAAGGGACAAGGGACAGTCAATAAATGAAGCAAGTGTCATAGATATAAATGAACAAATAGAAAGAGACCAGTCAGTGGTAGAGAGTGACAACAACGGTAGTAATGTATAATAGTAATGATGACAGTAAAGAGAAAAGACAACAGTAATTGCTATGTTGTTTTTAATCTAACTATTAAATACTATTTTATCTTCTGCAGGTTATGGATAAAATATGGTAATTCTAATAATTTAATAACATATACAGTTGCAATCAGAAATATTCAACCCCCTGATTTATTAGCCCCCCTGTTTATTTTTTTTTCCTCAATTTCTGTTTAACGGAGAGAAGATTTTTTCAGCACATTTCCAAACATAATAGTTTTAATAACTCATCTCTAATAACTGATTTATTTTATATTTGACATGATGGCAGTAAATAATATTTGACTAGATATTTTTCAAGACACTTCCATACAGCTTAAAGTGACATTTAAAGGCTTAACTAGGTTAATTAGGTTAACTAAGCAGGTGAGAGTAATTAGGCAAGTTATTGTATAACGATGGTTTGTTCTGTAGACTATGGAAAAAATGGGTTTTAAAAATTAAAAACTGCTTTTATTCTAGCCAAAATAAAACAAATAAGACTTTCTCCAGAAGAAAAAAATATTATCAGACATACTGTGAAAATTTCCTTGTTCTGTTAAACATCATTTGGGAACTATTTAAAAAAGAAAAAAAATTCAAAGGGGGTTCAATAATTCTGATTGCAATTGTATGATATTTTTTGGAAATCACCAAGAGACCCCCCTCCATTGTCTCGTGACCCCTCAGCGAGTTCTGACCCCCACTTTGGGAACCACTGCTCTAGAACATTTGAAGAGGTTGTGGATTGTAGAAAATAATGCTGTGAATAATGGCTAGTTTCTTGCTGTATACTTATTATGTAACAAGAGATCTCAATGTATCATCAGAAGCTTGACATATTATTGCCTGTATTTGTTTTTGGACTCTGGACTCTGAAAATGCTGGTAGTCATTGACTTGCATTTTATGAATCAAGGGTCACAGTTTCAGCTAATACATTTCTACTGTAAAAAGATTACAGGTCAAACATCATTCTCAACATCAGTATTATTGAATTTTAGTTTTAGTATTAAGATTAATTTTACTTCAGAACATAAAAAAAAATTGTTTGCATACTGAGACAAATATATAGTAGCCAGTACCTGAACTTTTTTTTTGGAATATAAAATAGCTGTGAGCAAGTTGTTTTTGTGTAGTGTGTGATTTTTGATGTAAAGAAAAATGTGTATTTGTACATAATCTTTCGCTTTTTGTCATCAATAACAATGAAATATTTTTCATTGCACTAAAAGGGAAGAGACTGTCTTACAGAAATAAATTCCCATTAATCAACATGGAGATGCCTATTTATGTTGTTATTACTTTTCATAGCTATGTCTATGGTGTCTATTTCTTAATGGCACATTGTATATTCAAATGGATAAAATAAAAAATCTAATGTTAAATATTTGTATGTTATAATATATATCTATATATATGTATGTAATATATATCTAATATATTTTTTCTGACAGCACTTGCATTGTATTTGCACAAACATAAATATGCTTACAGAACACAATTATTTTTATTATTCATTCATTCATTCATTTTCCTTCGGCTTAGTCCCTTTATTCTTGTAATTATATATATAATGTTTTATGAAATTCATACAATAATCTGATTGAATCAATTTATTCACAAAGGTTTACAAATACAAATGTAATTTAATTTTAAGGACCAAATTAAACAGAAATTAATGCTTAAAAACAAATGTGAACATTTTAAGGTGCATTCTTTGAGAAAAAAAAACCCACATACCATATTATAAGATTGAAAATGTCTCTTCCTGTACTGCTACATTATCATATGTCAAGCTCCAGTTTCCTGACTGAAAAATAAACCACAATCACCTTCAGATCACTACCACTACAATACATTTTCATTATATAGCTTCTCAGAGCCAGGCAGGAAAAAAAACACATAATTCAATTCCTCATCAAAATTCTGATAATATTGTTCTGACGTAAATCTAATCACCTGCCTATTGCCAGGCTAATTAAGTCTCATCATGGCTGGGTGAAGTATTAGATCACAGTTTAATGTAGTGCTCTAAGTGCTCATGGAAATTGACTTGAACTTGTTTGTGAAATACGACCCGTGAGATGCCAAAGGTAGCTGTAATTCATATACGCCTGTAGCTTTCGAGTTACCAGAAATTATCAGTTCTTACTAAGACATTATCAGTTCAGAGAACATATGACATTGTTTATGTTTTTGATTTAAAATATTTAAAAAGGCAGATGCGTCATGTGAGAATTGTGTGAGGAAATTCCCCATACATTGTTATTGCGAATAAATGGTTAGGTCACTTTAGTGTGCGGACTAGTTTACAAAAATAAAAAAAAAAGTAATATGACAATTAACCTCAAATAAACATCTGATTTCTGCTTTTTTAAATATATATTTTTACTGAACGTTTTAAGAAATTTACATTAAGTAATAGGATAATATCCATCATTCACATAATTTGAATCCTCACCCCCACATGAAAAATTGTAACAAAAATAGAAATAATAAAATTAATAAAAATCTGCTGGGTCAGTTGGCATTTCTGTGTGGAGTATGCATGTTCTCCCTGTGTTCACGTGGGTTTCCTCCAGGTGCTCCGGT